>MU616985.1:0-28329 GCA_025201705.1 Dissophora ornata
TTTTTTCCACTTGTCTGGGTGTTTGACCGGAAAGATTGATGCATGGTTGTGGCTGAAGGGGCGAAGAAGGAAAAAAGAGATCCCATATTTCAACAATCCATGCCTTGGGTTTCCAATTTTATTTTCCTCACTGCCTCCTTTCCATTTAACGGGTGAAGCTAACGGTGTCTTTTTCGGATAGTTTCATTGCAACAGGGCTATTGTTCTCTATCTTCTTCATCGCGGCGCCAACAATCCTCGCCCCCCCCCCTCAGCGACAAGGGTAGTTCCATACACAGGTGAGTTCTTTTTTCCACATTGCATCATCTCCCCTCCCTGGCTAGTCGACATGAGGCGCGGACGACGCCTGAAGGTTGAACAGGAATGGTCATTGTGAATGAAGGGTCATTGTGAAGGGTCATTGCGAAGGGGAGGGATTGGAGTGGCATTATAGCATGGTAGAGTGTCGTCCAGCATGAATGGGTGTAATTCGTTACAAATCAGTGCGAGACAGACGCCGAGCGGAATATTTATTATCTTCTACTTCACGCGCGCATTGCTGGTCGTTTTCCTCGGAGAAGATCCCGCAGTAGCGTGTAGTTTCCCCTCCCCAGGCAATTGCAGGCGGATGTGCTGCTGTCGATACTCTGTCTTTCTGTGAGAGAGAGAGGGAGCGCGAGGGAGGGAGAGCACTGCAGAGGCGAGGGAGATGCGGGGAAGGGAAGAGAGAAGCGGAGGGTGGGGAGTAACGAACGGCAATTGCTGCGTGGGGTGCTGTCCTTGGGGAGCAGAGAGAGTGAAGTGTGCATTGCCAAATTCTAAATCGGATTTTTATTTCCCAGTCGCCCAAATCGTGTCTCTGTGCCGCATCAATGTCGCTCGAGAGTGCCAGGGCAGCATCTCTGTCCCTCTCTCTCTCTCCCCTCTTCTTGATCGTATCGTTGCCATCGCCTCTTCCTGACCACAAGGTTTCTTCTTTCTCTCTACTCCTCCGCTCCTCTTCTACTCGCAATCCGATATATTGTTGCCATTACTGGCTAAACAGAGCTTCCGCTCCCTCCCACTCGCTCTCGTCCCTGCGACACGATCCTCTCGTTGGATCTGGCAATCCCACCTCCCCATTCATTCTCTCCATTCCCACTCCATACCTCCTCAATATCCACCCCCCTCGTCCAATCCCCCCCGCGCCTCAATCTTCATACTCAACATTCAAATTTCACTTACATATATCCCCTGCCTGCCCACCCAGCCTGTGCTTCTGCCTGCGTCTTTTATAGCAATCCCCACCGCACAGCAACACAAAGGCAATCGCACAGATTGAATCTCCAGTAAACTCTCATCGCCTCCCAAAGACGACAGGAACCATCGCTTGACAGTCCACCACCACCACCACCACCACCACACCCTTTCACACACCCCCCATTCCCGCTATTTCACACCTCGACCACCACAACTACGTTTTCTACGTAAAAGACTGGGACCACCAGCAGAGACACCCTGGCGCAATGTCGACGGCAACCTCGTCTGTCCGTGCGACGACCCTGCCCAGTCCCTCTATCCCCAGCCCGAGCTCTATTGCAACCTCGTCCAATGCCAGCTCGCTCAGCACCCCGAACTCGCTCCAGCAACCGTATGAGGACCTCGACCAGAAAATCGCAGATTTGAAGCGACAGTGGACAGCAGGCGGTGGCCATCAAGGGCCAGACCTGATGTACAATTGTGTCGAGTACGTGACTTTTAACCCGCGATCTTGGGGATTTAAGGATCGATCCTCTCAACACGAAAAAAGCCCCTCCTTTGGCAAGAATGAATGGACTGTGCCACCCATGCCCCCCGTTCTCTCTGGCTGGGCAGCGGGGATGCAATTCGGGCACGTCTCTGGGTAAGTGTGTCCAAGTTTCTTTTATTTCATTTGTTTTTTCTATCTTTAAAAAAAAAAGTCGTGCCTATCGACGAAGAACTTTAAAAGGGGATGCGAAATAAGAAAAAAAAAAAATACGTGGTTGGGGAAGTGCATTTGCTAGCGTATATAAAGTACATACAAAAAAGGAAGAACAGAGATAAGGGAGAGGGATAATAGGGTATCTAGAGCGGTGTGGTTGTGGTGTCATTTGGGAACCCGTAGACCGGCAATAGAATAATAGAATGTACGGTGAAAGCACCTGGGGCTGCCAAAACAGAAAGCGCGGATAAAAGGATAAAAGGATAAAAGGAGAGTTTATTGCCCCCAAGAAATGAATACAACAGGACCCGAGAGTACCTTTCGCACACACACACACACACACACAAGGGCTGGGTGTGGTTGAGGAGGTGTCTTCGCTGGGGAGGAAAGCGTGAGAAAAGGCGAATGTCGTTCTGATCTGGATGAGCCCCTGCAAGACCAACAAGAGTGTGTTTGGATATAGGATACGATACGGTGATGTGGCTTTATTGATACGCAGCCAGCCCGTTGACACGACTATTGGTGCATGGAGGTCGGACCAGTCTTATCAGGAGAACGAGACCCAGAACACCGCCGCAAACAATCGCCCGCTTTCTATTTGCATCTGTATCCTCTTTTTCGGCTTGACCATTGACGAAAAGCTGCTTTTGTGTGTATGTTTACTTGTGACATGTGGCAATGGAGGGTAATCTTGTGTTGTGTGCGACTTGAGTGCAGGCGTGGACTAAGAGAAGCGAGAAGAAGGAGGCATGGGTATTCTTTGTTGCCATCGCCATCTCTTTTTTTATCTTTTTTTTTTTTTTTTTTTTTTTTTTTTTTTTTTTTTTTTTTGGCCCTGGTTCATACCAGTGCTTTGGCTGGGAGATGAAAACGTTGGTGATGCAGAGGTGTGGGTGTGCAAAGGAAAGGATAAAGAGTGCAGCGCCAATGTTTATCGATGGTGCAGAGGGAGAGAGCAAGGTTACAGCGCGATTAAGCGGCGGTGATACGAGGGCGACCGTGTGCAACAATTCAGGCACACAACGGCGCTAAGATCGCTCCCAGCGACACATCTTCTAAAAATTCTTAATCTGTCTGTCTACCCACACTCCTCTGCATGGCTGCCGACGCCTCCTTTGATTACATACATGCATGCATGCAGTCAAAAAGGCGATAGTAAGTTCTCGAGCAGCAACTATCCTAGTAGTGCACCAAACGGTCGGAACTCGCACACCAACCCCACGCCACGCAATCCCGTCGAAACATTTAACCAGGTTGGTGCATCTTCTCTTCATGCCCTTTATCCTCAACTCTCTACCAACAATGACACTGACGCTATTCCTCAATGCTCACCTGGGATACCACAGGTCCCTCCAACCCCTCCATTGGAAGAAATTCGCAAGAGCATCGAGGTGAGTCCACTGACAGACGCCTTCTCCGCACTTGCAGTATTCCCGGAAGGGTCATGTGCTAATACAATCTAATTTACCCTGCTCTCAACTCATAGATTTTCCAAGGTCTTCCATCCATGATGAGCCCTACCATCCCATCTTGGCCAGCCCCTGCAAGAAGAGTCACAGGAGGCAAGCAACCGGGCAAAGTGCCAAAGGCACCATTAGGGATGGGCGTAACTAGTGAAGAGGGTTCGGATTCGGGAAGCGACTCTGATCGCTCCTCATCCGACGCAGAGTCGGACAAGGGCGTCATGAGTGACAGTGATGCTCATACGCGATCCAGGAAGGGCATTGGGTATGGGCGCAATAATCTTTCGTCAGCTTTCTTCCACTTTACCAGCGCTCTGTGGACTTGTCCCCTAATCATTGCCTAATCCCTATTCCATGGACGCCATAGAAGCAAAACTGCGCGTCGCAGAAACTCAAAATCAGAAGCCGTGAGTGGAAAGCGACCCGGTGGAACCCTCTTTGGGAAGGCTCCGCCAGACTCATCTCGGTATTATGCTTCAGATTCTCATGCAAGGAAGACATCCATGAACCAGTGCTGTTGCGAACTGTCATCCAAACAGGTGGCAGAGCTTCCAAAGAGAATCGGTGAGATGGTCATGTCCAAGTCCCCAGTGATCGTCAGAATCAATATACCCTCCTATCTACTCCCCCTCAAACCAGTCCGCCGATCCGAAAAGTCCAAGGTTTCACCCAACTCGTCATCGATGTCCACAAAGCCAAAGGCAAAAGCCGCCTACAAGTCAGTGGATTCATCGGATGACGATCACATCATGGACATCGACAAGCGCTTTAGCACCGATAAGGAAAGCAGTGTTGACTCTATTCGAAATGGTCGCAGCGACAACAACTGGAAGGAATCGAGGCATCAGGAGCAGTATCCTAGTCCTCCTAGCTCGAGGGGTCTCGTGAAGAGAAGCCGATCCTATTCTTCGGATGAGTCCGAAAGCAGGCGACCCTCAAAGGCCGCTACCAGGGATCTCAAGGAGAGGCGTTCGAGAGACGACGTCCGCTCCGATACCAAGAAGGGTCTATTGGACAGTGGTGCTTCATCCAGCACTGGTGCAAACACGGGTCGACGCTCAAATGCCACCGGCTCCTCAAGAAGTGTACCGGAACCCGTTGATGACAGAGTCCGTCGTGCTGACGATAAACGAAACGCCAATGGTGACAAGTCTAGCCGAATCAAGGAGTCGCAATCACTATCACCCATTCTGGACCGGAACAAGGACAGGAAAAGTAGGAACACATACCACAGCGCTGATGAGGTTGATGTGGATGAATCCTCCAAGCGTCAGCGCACGTCCAAGGACGTGGGTTCGAAGAGTCAGATGGATAGTAGCGAAGGTCGCAGTAGATTGGAATCTAAGGACAGCACGCAAAGAACAGACCTGATACAAGCCCGCAAACGTACTGACTCGAAGGAGCGAAGCAGTGGGGCATCTGACGTACGTCGCAAGGCAAAGGAGGACGAAAATGCCAGGGAAACAAAAGACAAGGCTGCTTATGTTGAAAAGCCGTCCTCATCCTCCTCCTCCTCCGCCGCACATAAGGAGCGGAAATCTATCAAGGAGGAAGACTTTACAGCTTCTAGTCGCACGGGAGGCAAGAGCGAGTCGACCTCAAAGTCAGATCGCACCACTTCTTCTGCAGCACCCACGTCCCCCGGCCGTCGTTCTGGTAGAGATGGCAGAGATAATCGGGATGGCCAGAAAGACACAAAATCCAGGGGCGAGAAGGATTCGCGGGATGACGCATCGGGACAGCGCAACAATAACAACAACAACAACAACAACAACAACAACAACAACGGCAGCAACAGCAACAACAGCAGCAGCAACAACAACAACAACAACAACAACAACAACAACAACAACAACAACAACAACAACAACAACAACAACAACAACAGCAGCAACAACAACAACAGCAGCAACAACAACAATAACAACAATAACAACAACAATAACAACAGCAATAACAACAACAACAACCCCAATAACAGCACCGGAAACAAGGACAGGTCCACCAAAGATCGTACACGGGGTCGATCACGTTCGCCGTCGCGAACCCGTTCTCGTTCCAGGTCACCCAGGGGACGGTATGATCGTAACAGGAGTCCTTCCAGAAATGACAACCGCGATAGCAAGTCAGCCCGCGACAGCAAGTCAACCCGCGACCGTCGGGATTACGATGATGACCGGTCATCATCGAGACGCAAGCAGGATGGTCGACAGAGAGACGGCAGCCGTGAGCGGAATGATCGCTCAGGAAGAGGCCGAAGCCGAGATCGCTTTGGGCGTGACAAAAGTAAGGACAAGTCCCGCGACAGAAGCCGTGATCGCAGTCAGGACCGCGGTGGCAGCCGCGACAGAAGCCAGGACCGAAAGCGAGTACGGTCACGTTCAAGAGAGAGAGGAGACGGAAGGAAGGAGAATGAGCGCCGCGGCAGGGAGACTTCAACGACTCCTGTTTCCTCTAGCCTGGCTGCTCGAAGTGAGACACGAACTGACAGCAAGTCGCAGCAGCAGCCGTCTCTGGATTCTAATAAGGCGGGTTCTAGCCGTCGTGATTCTCAAAGCAAGCCCAATGTACTAGCGACAACATCGAGCTCGAATTCGAATTCGGAATCTATGCGACGACCATCTCAAACCATCAAAGAAGAGCCGCCATCCCCAACACCTGCCACATCTACTGCTTCTGCTCCTGCTTCTGCTTCTGCTTCTGACAGTCGAGGACAACAAGATTCACTTCAGAGATCGACCTCTACTAGCAGCTTGAATGCGATGGTTGTGAAGAGGATGTCCATTGAGGACTATCAGCGGAAGAAGGGCAATACAGACAAAGTAGACACTCCCAAGGCCACATCGGACTCACCTGCACTGGCTGCTGCCGTTGTCTTGACTGGAAAACCGCCACAGGCGGCAAAGGATCCCAAAGAAAAGTCAACAGCTCTGGAACAGCAAAAATCCTCTAGCAGCACCTCATCCTCTTCGTCGAAGCACTCACCAGAGATCGCGAAGAAGATTGCCGACTACAAAGTCACTTTCGATGTGTAAGTTGATCTGCATCATTTATCGCGTTGCGCATTGTATGGCGAGATTATCCACAAATGAAAGTATGCTAACTATGTTTGCTCGGGGGTTGCCACAATAACAAAAAATCTAGACGTCGCAATGAGGGTATCAAAATCAAGCATGATGGCGACGATGCCGTCAAGAACCAGAAGAACACTCGCTCAGGCGCCATTTTATACTTTATGAGTGCTATCGAGTTCATTGCTGCCTTCCATGCCAATGACAAGCAGCACAGCTTATCGAATCCTGAGCGGCCGGATTTGGCCATCAAGGAATCCATCACGTCCTGGGAGAGCATGCGACAGTTTATCTGCTCTGTGACGACGCAGTGTCATAACGCCCATCTCACAGGGCTCGACGGTGTTAGGTAAGGAACATTGTAGGTCTTGTAAATGCAAACTGGCAACGCCTGGTAATTAACAGTAAATGTTTAATGTTGTCTACAGTGCTTTGATGGAGATTTTGGTATACTTCAAGGTCTACAACTACCAGCTCATGTCGCTGAGGAAGGAGATGCTCAAGATCAGTGAGTTCAAGGCCAAGCCTGTTAAGAACAAAGATGGCGCACCTCCGCCAACCGTCGCCATTCCTCAGGAGATGGGCCACCGAATGCTTCAGAACCACGAGGACTGGATCCACATCCAGAAACGTTTGGATGAATGCAGACAGTGGCTGACACCGGACATTGCTCGACAAAAGTTCCCAAAGACATTCCGCAAGTGGTGCATCCACCCTGATCAGATCGGTCAGGTTGAACAGAGTTTCGATCGCTTGGTGACAGGCACCAAGATTGAGAAACTCCACTGGCCCCTGGGAACGCATCTTCACCTGCACGAGCTGATGGGGTTTGTGGAGTCTGCGTTGAATGAGTTCAAGCATCAGATCGGATTCGAGCGTCCTACGACTAGCAAGCAGTAGTAGTGATAGAGCAGCAGCAGCAGTGCATTCCATACTTTTGTTTCTCGCTTTGTTATGTCTTTCATATTTCTTAGGTACCTTCCGCCTATCATATCTTTTCTTTCATTTGTTTTCCTTTTATCTGTCCTTTATGCTTCTTCCTCTTCATTATGTATTTCTAGCATTGTCCCACATTATGAGGGTATAATAAAAATCTCCGACCTTTTCTTTATTTTCACAAGTAAATGTCGTTTCCGGTCGGCGCCTGATACCCAACAAACCGCCTTGCTGCTGCATCTCTATCCAGGATGGCGCCTGGCCATTCCTCTCCTTCATATCCCCCATCTTCTTCTTCGTCTTCATCCTCATCCGTATGCTCATCTCTTGGAATCGACGCTCCCGGCATACTCGGATCCACGCCTGCCAATCCGCCAACAACTGTATGCGTATCCAAGTGTTTTGACAAGCGGATCCTGATCGTGGGTCGATGCCTCGAAACGGTGAGTGGGTCCAAGTTGGGTTTATCTGGATTGGGATCCCAGATCTCCTGTTCTGTGGCTTGCCCGATTTCTGTAAACTGGTGTAAAGATCCTTCCAAACGACGCTTCAGGATCTCGGCGACGGTCACAGCTTTAGTGATTGAACGGCCCTGCGCCTTAATGGTGAGGACACCGCTATTGGGGGTTTTTGGGTTTGCTGTTGAGGGTGGTATTGATGGTACTGACGTTGAAGTCATCTTTGGGCTTTGTCCTGGTATACTCTATAGCCGGGGGACGTAGATAGATCCAACATTAGCGTGCTGATCGTTCATCACTGAAACTGAAAATAACAAGACTGGGGGATGTTACACATACAGAAGTTTTTGCTTTGTCCTTTTCACTCTGTTTGCTTGTGGCGGTAGTGGGGTCGACCGCCTTATCCTCAGAACTTTCTTGTACATCGGCCTCTGTCAAGATCTCAAGTGCGCGGGTGACATAGGTTCGAATCTTTCCGTTGGGAGAAATGACCATGACACCGTGCTGCTGTGGTCGGTTGTGATGCTGCGTGCTGGTCTTTGAAACCCCTGTGGTCCCTGAAGCCGACTCGTCATCGTTCTCGAACTTTGACTTTGTTGTTTTTGGACGGCGGTGGTAATTCTCCATGTCTGTTGGGTCCTGTTGTTTTGTCCTTGTCGTAGGAATGAATGTTGCAAAGTAGGGGCAGCCATGGCAGTGCAACAACCCCAAACATAAGTCACCGCAGTCACGTGCACGGCGCGTTTGGCCACTTTTGTGGTCAAATTCGACGATCGTTTTGAAGTGTCGAGCAATGTCGCCTTCGCCCCCCCCCCTCTAATCCCTCGTTGCCTACTTGCTTGTCTGGCGGACTGAATTGCATTCGACACAAGATGACTCGCATCTACCCGCGCAGCACCCTCAAAAGGATCATACATGCACATGAGCCAACCATGAAAATGTCAAAGAACGTAGACATCAAGGCATGTTCGCACCTCTCCAAAAACCTTTCTTCCCCTCCCGTCAATGCTCTCTCTTTTCGGTCTTCATTATTTTTAATATTCCTGTTTTACGACGCCAGATCTACGTGCTCTATCTATTGTTCCTACAGAGACTTGTCTCCGAGTCCAGTCGGCAAGCACAACTAACGCATGATAGCATCATCCAGTCCAGACATGTTACCCGTGCCCTGCAGGTGAGCTCCTACAACGACGCGTCCTAACACTCGCAATTGACAGCCAGGTATTCATCTGGGCACTAAATCGTCCCTGTGTTTACTTCCCTGGCTTTGGTGTTCACTGTAGATGGTCCTTCAACAGTTCAAGGGCTAGACGATCTGCAAATCGCATCAAAACCTATAGACTACTGCAAATGTACTCTGGAAACTGTACCATATCACTTTGAACAAACAGCCCTGCACATAATTTTGTAACAATAGCGAATAAAAGAAAAGGCCGACGAGTAGAACTTGGAGTGAAAGTGTGCTTGATAGGGCGGTAGCATCGAACACAGAGTACAAATCGATGGAACAATGATACATCGACGTGGAGCATCGAAGCCTTTGGTTTTTTTAGTCCAGGCATGGTATCCGCGCACATGTTTAGAGGATGTTTCGCCACCAAAAAATAGATAATCTGATTGCTTAAAATCAACCACGTCCAGCTTGTGGTCGAGTATTGAATGTCCTTGGCTCCTTGGAGCACCAACAGGGCACTCCGCGGGTCCAGTCCTCCTAGCACGGGGAGTGGCAGTGTGTTCTGGGCGAATGACCACCTCAGGGGACATAGACTATTGACATTATTGAGCAATTTCTTTTTTTCTTTCTTCTTGAGTGTCACCATGCATGAAATATGAACCACCAAAATCACTCGACGCAAGACCTCGGTTTATTTTTTTGGTGTTGAATGCATTGCCCCCTCCCCATCGCTTCTCATTCCTTACTCCTCATCAGGCCGACTGCGGCAGACGACCCAGCATGTTTCTCAAGAAGAAGGATAACGACGAAAACACAAGCAGGAAATTCAAATCCTTGACGATCGAGATATCGTCCTATGAAGTCGGTCCCGACAACATCCCCATTGTCTACAATTGCGGAGATTTGCCTGTGACAGTTCGCGGTAGAGTTATCTTCGAGACAAATTACAAGTGCAAGGGGCGTGATGTTTCCATTGAATACTCAGCCTTGGCCAGCGTTAGGTGGACAGGTACTTTTGCAGTTTCCTTGCCACTTGTTCGGGCTTTTATTTCCGGCGTTCTTTTTGCAAAGGGATTAACTGAAGGGTATTTCTTTTGTCGCCAAAATTCAGATGATAGGGGCAACTCAGAAGTCTCTTTCACCAGCAAGACGCAACTCGACGAAAAAAAGTTCCTGTTGAAACTTCGTCATGACCCCTCCCTCGAAGGGCAAACGGAACAAACGGAGCAAACCTCAGCCCCAACCATTCAGCAATTGATAGCAGAGTCTGTTGTGGAAGAAGACCCCCCGTCAATGTCATATCCACCCCCTCCAATACCACCTCGGAAAAAGATCAATGCGGCCTTGAAAAATCCAAGAAGCAGCGTCTTGCCCGAACGATACGTTGGGGAATTCGCCATCGACCTTGACCCATCTCACCCATCCTCCTGCAAAACTCTCTTTGGTCATGTCACCTATCTCATCCGAGCAACACTCCATCGTGATTTTCCCAGTCGTAATGTCGTACGAGAACAAAAGATCTGGGTCTTGAACACGACACTCCCAAAACCTGACGAAGAAATACCGATCCACTATCCTACATACTGGCAAAAGTATTCAGGGCTCTTTGAAGGCAAGATGCCCTACACTTGCATCGTCCCTCCAAATCCTGTCTATCTAGGCCAGAGCATACCGGTGCTGATCAAGATCGACCCTGCACTGGCAGAGATGCCCACACCAGAAGAGGCAGAACAGATGACCAGAGAGTCGATGTGGCAACAGATTCTATTGAAGAAAAAGATTAAGCGCAAAAAGTTCTGGACACGACGTTTGCCTACATTTCTTGACCTCAAACCCGAGGAACCGATCAGAGTTCAGAGTGCCATCATCAAAATGAAGGAGTATACCTGGCTCACCTCGGATGTCGGGCGGGTGCATGTGTATAAAGAACAGTTTCTTCGTCATAATTTGAAGAGCAAGAAAGGGCGCTCGGACGGGGAGACGACTGTGGCGACGGAAGCGGTGGTGGTGGTGGGCGATGAAGTTGAAAAGGGTTTTATTGAACCATATCCTGAATCAGGACAGAGTTGGAGGAAAGTCGTAATTGTAAAAATACCAGAGTTCATGAAGATGAATACGAACATACGAACCGAGGCACTGTTGATCCAACATAATTTCAAGGTCCTTCTGAAGATCAAAGTCGGCAATCATCCAGTGAGGGAATTGCGAGTAGAGAGTAGGTTTCCATAGAGAGCACGCAGGAGGGATGTGGGGGGGTTTTTTCATGGTACGTCTTTCATCTCGCAGCGGAAATTAACCTTATGCTTTATCTTTGTCGTGTTGTAGTGCCAATGTTTATTACAGCCCCTCGTCCACCGGGAGAGACAACTCCGAGCTTCGACATGAATCGATATTTACTTAATCTTGAAGAAGTTTGATGAATTGCATTATAAAGATAACCCCTCTGCAGCGGGAAAGTGTACAGAACCAGTGTTATTATATAGGCGAGTACAAACGAGCGCAAGTAGTGCATTGACCCAAGAGCGATATCTCCCTGCAATGAGCATGTGGAGGCTATGACAGAAATCGACCCTGTTTGTTTGTCTGTTGTGCGGCAAATGTTTCTACTTCGGAAATCGGAATCGTATACACATGCATAAGACATCTACGATAGAGTTTTGTCACACAGAGAAAAGGCTATCTTCCGTCGGTCCATGTAGTCATTCGTTCTCTGCATCAGTCAGCGCATTCCCCATTTCTTTCCTCATTCCTCTTCAAGCCCCACGTTTCTAGTAACACGCGGATACAACTTCTTGAGTATAAAAAAAAAAAAATGCCGAGGAAATTGAAGTCCCTGGAAATTGAGATCCCATCTTATGAACTCTCGCCCAATGGAGCCCCAGTTATCTACAGCTGCGTGGACATGCCAGCGACTGTCCACGGTCGAGTGATATTTGAAGCCAATTATGAATGCAAAGGACACGATATCGTCATCGAGTACTCTGCCATGGCCCTGGCTAGATGGCAAGGTACATGAGGATTAAGGATTGGTCAAAAAAAAACCCCATATTTTTTGCACGGAACTGTTGACATTGTCGTTTCTTGGACTACTTTCAGAGAATAGAGGTCAATCGAGCGTCGCCTGCAGTGGAGTGACAAGGTTCGACCGCAAGAGCTTTCTGATGAAACTTCGACATGACCCCACTCTACCTCATATTCCCAGTACTCAGGCCTTGACAGTCGTCGAGAACAATGCAGAAGCCTACCCCTCGTCCACGTCTTCAGTTCCTCCAGGGGCGTCCCGTCGAGAACGAATAGTTGCTGCGGTGAAGAACCCAAGAACCAACGTCCTACCCGAACGATATGTCGGGGAATTCGCCATTACCATCAACCCAAAACACCCATCTTCCTGCAAGGTGTACTACGGTCATGTCACCTATCTCATCCGTGCAACACTCCATCGTGCTTTCCCTAGTCGAAATATCGTTCGAGAACAAAAACTCTGGGTCTTCAACACATCACTCCCAAAGCCGACGGCGGGGATACCGATCGACTATCCTACAAGTTGGCAAAAGTATTCAGGGTTCTTTGAAGGCAAGATGCCTTATACATGCATCCTCCCTCCAAGCCCTATCTATCCAGGACAGAGCGTGCCAGTACTAATCAAGATCGACCCAGCAATGGCGGGGATGCCCACACCGGAGGAGACAGAACGGATGACTAGGGAGTCGGTTTGGCAAGTAGAACTCGTGGAGAAAAAGAAGAAGCGCGCCAAGTTATGGTCACAAGTTACCCGACAACCTCCGGCGATGCTTGACCTCAAACCGGAGGAACCGATTCGAGTTATGAGCGCAATCATCAAGTTGAAGGAATATGTCTGGTACATCTCAGATACTGGAAGTACCACCACGACTGCACATCGGCCCCTCTACGAGAATATAAAGAATGATAACAGTGGGCTGAGCTATGGTATCCCAGTTTCAGACATTGGAAGCGAAGGGGACTTTGTAAAGCCTTGCCCCGCAGCGGGACAGAGCTGGAGAAAGGTGGTGGTCGTGAAGATACCAGACATATGGAACATAAATCCAAATGTGAGATGCCAATCGCTACTTATTCAGCACAATTTCAAGGTCCTGCTGACAGTCAAGGTCGGAAACCATCCAGCCAAGGACTTGCGAATCGATAGTAAGTCTGTTGCCATTTACCCTTTTTTGTGGAATGCTTTTGTCTGTTTTTACGCGTGAAAAAAAGTCATCTAAATGAAATTGACGTGTTTCACCCGGTTTGTCATAGTGCCCATGGTTCTCACAGCACCGCGACCACCTGGAGAGTCGATTTCAAGCTTCGATATCAATCAATATATGCTGCAACTCGCTGAAGTTTGACAGCGAACATAATGAAGATTACCTTTCAGAAACAGCGTGTGAGACAATTGAAGAAATAGCCAATGGTCGACACAGACTCTGAGTTACGATGCATGGTAGTGCAAGGATTGGGGCATGTGCAGAGTGTACACAGTAAACAATACTCGCGTTTAATTAGGGCGAGCCAGAGACTACTCAGGATATAGTTGATTTTGAGGCCAGCGTCTCTACTTGACTTGACGGAAATCCAGCTATCTGACCTCGATGTGACAACGTGAGAGGGAAAACAAGCGACGTTTTTTTCATTTTTGCTTTTTGCATTATTTGTTGTGATGCTTTGCATGATCTGCGCAAGCGTGGCAGTGCTTCTTCGGATAAACGAGCGAAAGGACGTCTGTCACACCCACCAAAGAATAGTTCTGTAGACTGACATTACGTCTTTCTGCGCTTCAGTTTTTCCAAAAAAAAAAAAAAAAAACTTTGTACAACATGCTCGAAAATCAGTCCAACGACGACCAGGCCCAAGAAATGACGATTGAGTCCGTTTGGCAGAAGGACAGCATGGAGAGACGAAGGGAACGTCGGTTTTGGACCAAGCGGCCATCCACCACTCTTGATCTCAAACCTGAGGAACCGATCAGAATGCAGAGTGTTTGTGTGAAGTACTGTACATGGAGTGTACTTGGCACAAATCTGATAATGGAGCTGTGCAATTTGATAAAAAGCAGATCCTATCGCAGGACATAAAGGATGGAAAAGGCTCGTAGATCTCCACCTCAACCTCGCCCCCGACGTCGGCCTCAGCTTGGACATATCAGATGCCAGAAGAAAGCGGAAAGAGCAGTACCATCGGTAGCCACAAGGGGTTTTTTGGGCCTTATCCAGAACCGGGACAGAGCTGGAAACAGATCTTGATGCTCAAGGCTCCGGAAATGTGGAAAATGTCTCAAGATGTCAAATGCGAACGCCTTACCATCCGACATAATCTCAAGGTACTTATGCAGGCCAAAGTAGGGAATCGCCCCGGGAGGGAACTATGCATCAAGAGGAAGTCTTGTTTGTGTTCACTGCAACCTACGATATGAATGTTCCTCTGGCGCATTTTTTTATAGTTCTTGCTTATTTTCTGTCCACACTAATGTCGGCACAAATACGTTCCCGAAATATTATCCTGTTATCGTTATGGCTAAACCAGTACGAGAACCCGGGTCCGATCCTGGACCTTGACCATTACATCAAATGTCTTATCACTAAACTCTCCATCCAACCCAGGACTTGTGAATCGATAGTAAGTCTGTTACCATTTACCCTTCTCGTGGAATGCTTTGTTTGATTTACGCGTTAAAGGTCACCTAAATGAAATCAACGCGTTTCGCCAGTTCGATTTAGTGCCCGTGGTTCTCACAACACCTCGACACCTGGAGAGTCGATTCCAAGCTTTAATAGCAACCAATATATGTTACAACTAGCTGAAGTCTGACAGTGGACACAATGAATATTACCGTAGAGAAACAGCGTGTGAGCATCGACGTGGTGATAGCTACAATTGAAGACACAGCCAATGGTAGTGCCAGGACTGGGGTAAATAGTGCTCGTGTTAGTGAGGGCGAGCTAAAGAATACTAAGGATCCAGCTGCTTTTGAGGCTAGCGTCTACCGGAAATGACGGGAGTCCGGCCATCTGACCTCGATGTGACAACGTAAGAGCGAAAACAAACAACTTGCTGTTGTTGAGGAGCACTATTCACATGAACAATCCGGTTCTGCGCAAGCATAGCAGTGCCACTTCGGATAAACGAGCGAAAGGACAGGTGTCACATCTAAAAAAAAAGTTTTATAAACCGGATATTCCGCTCTCTGCGCCTCAGTTTTTTTTTCAAAAATACTTTCTACAACATGCCCGAAGAGCAGTCGAACAACAGCGACGTTACTCCGACTAAGCATATCAAGTCCCTCACCATTGAGATCCCATCGTACGAGATAGGACCAAGTGGCATCCCAGTCGTATTCAACTGCACGGATGAAGAAACGAATATCCGTGTCCGCGTTGTCTTTGAGACCAACTTTGAGTGCAAAGGAAGAGCCCTTAAAATTGATTACTCTGCGATTGCCAAAGTCAGCTGGGACAGTAAGGCATTTTCTCTTCTTTGTTTGGGCGTGTTTTAGGCCACATGGACCTGAGAATATTGCCTTTCTTGTTATTAGAGAGTCAAGGCAACAACATGACTTCAACGTTCAGGAGCAAGATCGTTCTGGCGCAAAAGTCCTATCAGCTAAAGCTTGATCATGGTCCTGCTTCGTTTCAACAGACAGAGGAGACAGAGGCATCTGCAAATACCGCAACAGGATCAACGACAGCTACAACGACAACAGCACCACCACCACCCAGCCCCATGTCCAAGAAAATCAGAAAGTTCGTTACAGGTGCAGAGCTTCCATCGGGTCCCATCCTTCCCGGGAAGTACGTTAAAGAGTTCACCATCACCCTCGACCCGACATTTCCTCCAACCTGCAAAACCGTCTCTGGCGAAGTGACCTATCTCATCTCTGCAAAGATTCGCCGTGATTTCCCTAGCACCAATATTGTTAAAACCCAACAATTCCATGTCTTCAAAAGCGTCATCCCACGACCTATTGAGGGCTCAGGACTAACGAGATGGACAGAGTGCACAAATTATCAAGGATTGTTCGAAAACAGGATGCCCTATCTATGTCTCTTGCCTCCAATCCCTGTCTATATGGGGCAGACCTTCCCGTTGTTGATCAGGATCGACCCTGCATTGGCGCAGATGCCAACGGAGGACCAGGCCCGAGAAATGACGATTGAGTCCGTTTGGCAGAAGGAAGGCACAGAGAGACGAAGGAAACGTCGGTTTTGGACCAAACGGCCACCAACCCCTCTTGATCTCAAACCTGAGGAACCGATCAGAGTGGAGAGTGTTTGTGTGAAGCTCAGGGAGTATACCTGGCACAAATCTGATGGAGCTGTAAAGTTTACTGAAAAACAGATCCTGTCACAGAACATCAAGTATGGAAAAGGCTCGTCGACCTCCACCTCAACCTCGCCCCCGACATCAGCCTCAGTTTGGGCATATCAGATGCCAGAAGAAAGTGGAGACAGCAGTAGCATAGGTAGCCACAAGGAGTTTTTTGGGCCCTGTCCAGAACCGGGACAGAGTTGGAAACAGATCTTGATGCTCAAGGTTCCGGAAATGTGGAAAATGACTCAAACCGTTCGATGCGAATGCCTTACCATCCGACATAACCTCAAGATACTTGTGCGAGTCAAAGTAGGGAATCACCCAGCGAAGGAACTGCGCATCGAGAGTAAAGTGTTTTTTGTGTTCACTGCACACTACGATATTATAATAATATTTCTCGGGCGCGTTTTTTTTTGTTTTTTTGTTTTTAGTCCAAAACTAACGTTGACACCAATACATCTCTGAAATAGTGCCCTTGGCCGTGACGGCCCCTAGACCAGTGCGAGAACCTGGTTCGGCCTTGGATCTCGACCATTACATCAAATATCTTACTGAATTCCCGTAGAAGAAAATCACTAGACCTCGCGATCGGACGCTGTGCAGTCCATTTTATATTGTTTATCTGAAACCGTGTTCGGAAGTCGATCCTGCTGCGCTGCAATCTCATGTCAATTGAGTGAAAATTCCGCAGAGAAGTGTTCCGCTCCATGATTTCTCTTACGCTATAATCTTATGAATTGAGAAATAAAAATGGAGAGAGGTCGCTAAACTGCTTGTCCGCCCATGGAATACTTTATGGAAATAGCAAAAATATTAAAAATATTCGAAATACAGAATTGGCAACAGCCCGCAGATCACGAATTTATTTTGGGTTTGTGGTTGGATGGTTTAACCATATTTCCATTTGAGCTGCATGGCAAGTGAGTGAGGGTGCCGGATATCGAGCTGTTTATGCAGGAATGGAGAGAGTGAGAGATTTTTGATGCGAATTTGAGAGATCGAGGCTTTGATGATTCAAGTACGTACTACCAATCTTAAATTTTTACACCCTTCGATTGTCTTGGCCCCTCGATTGTCTTGGCTGTCTTGGCTGTCTTGGCATTGGGCAACTGCTAATTTGTAATTTGCTGCGTCTCATGCACGTTCAATTGAGACCAACCGCCGGACATATCCCAATGCCTACACTGGAAGCGATCATCTCGACGTAACTGAGAATAATGGCAAATGATGGTAGCGTAGATTTGACAATGATCTGCCCTTTGATGCTACGCAGACACACCGCAGTCGAATTTTTGACTTTTTCGACTTTCTATCAAGGTTCTGTCAGCGTGTCGACATGAGGATCAATTGCGAGCTAACATGGCTCTATTTGGCCCCTGCGTTCCAATAGGGGGGGGGGGGCATATTTGTCTACCGCGTGCACGCGTGCACTGTGTCCAGCAGGTGGCAAGTGTAAGTGCGAGAATCGAGGTCATGTAAAATCGTCGACAAAGAGTAGATACGCATCCCTGGTATGATCGGGGCCATGCATATTTCCGGACTAAAGTATTGCCAAGTTGTAAATAAGCATCATCTCCGTCGGAGAAGGAAGCCCAGCTTGCTCGGAATTTTTTCGGTGGGCTGTTTGTGTTTCTTGGAGGGGGCATGGGAAGGGAGGACAAGCCAAGATACCAGAGAGATGGCACGCGTTGTTTAGACTTTGGTGTCGCGTACAACTAAAGTGCCTTCACAGCGGCAGTCGTCAGCGTCGTACCTGGGAACCAACTCTTATAAATACAGGAGTAATTTGTGCTCACTCCTTTCGGCCCGCAAAAGGCAAAACGTCGTCCCTGAATTCGTCAGCGCTCTCCATCTTCTCAAAATACAATACATACTACGAACGCAAAAGGAAAAAAACATTGCCGACAAAACATCGACTTTCCTTCGCCCACTCTTCTTATTCACGCCCCTGCACGCACCGTCTCTTTTTTTTTTCTCTCTCTTTCTCTCTCTTGATCCTCCATTGATCTTTCCATCACTCCATTACATTATATGCCCCTGTAAATAGCCCAGGACATTCTCATAAGATCGACCTCCTTCCCTCCTCGCCTGTATCGATACCCATTATTATTTTATTCCTACCCCTCACTCATATTCACATACAGTTTTCAAAATGCGCACACCAAAGGACAGCACCCCTGTTGAATCAAAACAGAAAACACTCTCGATCCATATCACCACAGATCATGTCGGCCCCCATGGAATGCCCTTGGTCTATGGATCTACGCCAGACAAGATCGGGACGATTAAAGGTGTCGTCAGGTTTTCTTCCAACTATGACTGCAGGGGCCGGGACATTGTCATCATGTACGAGGCCAAAGCTGAGGCCCAGTGGACAGGTGAGTAATGCTCGCTCGCTCAACAATGACAGTTTACACCCTCCACCTCGCACGCATACCATACTGAAATACAATGTTTTTGCTTTCATTTGGCACATGTCTGACCACCCTTTATCTTTTAGTATTTGAGAACAAGAAGGTTGTCAACCACAACACCGAGGAGATGTTCGGACACCACACCTGGAACTTCGCACTTGAACACACGAGACCAAACGGTCTTACTGTTGCAGCCGGAGTATACGAAAAAGAGTTTGAGGTCAGCCTGGTCCATCCCTCGGCTCAGATTCAATCTTCAACACCTCCGCCTGTGTCTTCCTCCCCGTCGGCCAATATCCACACCTCCGCCAACACTATGAGTAAGCCAGTAACCTTACTCCCGTCCAGTAGCTACAGTCCCAACGCAAAGATAAAGTACACGATCCGTGCTATTCTCCGACGACCGTTCCCTTGTGTCACCAACATCGAAGCTTCACAGGAGGTTTGGGTGATACATTCTTCTCTCCCACCTCCTGCCCCGCCAAAGTCACTGACCCAACCCCCTACATCAGTTGTTGTTGATCACGAGCATTGTGGAAGTCGAGAGACGGATCCACTTTCATCTGCATTAACGGTCGACGCTACCCCTGCAGTTTCCACATCACCAAAGTCGCTTGTACCATCCTCGCCCTCGGGAGCAGTTCAGGAGTCACCTTCGCCCTCAGAAGCAGTTCAGGAGCCCTCTCCTTCTACTTCTTCAGAGTCATTCATCTCACTGTCTATGCCCACCAAGGTCATCAAGTCTGCTCTCTCCATGTTCCCGACCATCGACCTCTCACGTCCAAAGCATCTTTTCCCGTTCTCCTTGTCTGTTCCTCCCACACCCAATACCCCTGCCTTTGAACCTACCCCTGAAAATCCTCGGCAGAATCAAGCTGCCGCACAATCCTCGATCATAACCCCAACTTCCCAGTTTCCCGAATCGCCTTCAGAGCCCAAGTCGTCAACGCCTCCTAAAGCGTCCGCATCTTCATCAAGATCATCCTCTCGTTCTTCCAGTGGTAGCGCAAGGAGGAATAGCTCTGACACGGATGATTCAGGACTCTCGGATGAGGAGAACCCTGTCAATTATACTGGTACATGGGAACCATTCCAGATCCCATACTCTTGCTCAGTGCCGTCAGAAACTGTTTGTCTCGGACAAAAAGTACCAATCACCATTCGGTTTGGACCTCGCAAGGGTGATTATCGAAAGAGGAGTGTCGAACGACGGACTAGCAAAGAGAGCAAAAGGAAGGATAAGGACCGAAGGAAGCACAGGCAACATGACCATAAGCACGATTCGCATGAGGATGATCATGACCACGATCTGGACGGTGTACCGCCGGGTCCTCGCTTTGTGGTTAAGAAGGGTATAGTGAAGGTGGTGGAACATACGGTATTAAGGGAAGTCAGTGTAGTGCCGATGCCACCTAAGCTCCGGAGTCAGAGGCATGCTTTGACTCTCACCAACAATGCCTCCGTCAGCACGCATCGATTGATACATGACCCGCCATCCGACAAGCAAGTTCGTGATCTGACATCCAAGCAGCAGCCTACAGAACAACAACAACAACAACAACAACAACAACAAAGCAGTGGTCTGATTACGATACCCGATTCCGCCAAGAGCCAAACTCCAGAGAAAATATACCAGAATCATACCTACAGTGGGAGCCACTCGCACCTTTACGACCTCCTCCATCGCGAAATACATACGCAGCACCCAGCCAGCAAGGCCGGTATTCAAGAGCAACAGGAGCAAGAGCTGCCCCCAAAAGGGCATCGACGTAACGAATCTAATGATATCAAGAAACGACTTTTCTTCATGCCAAAACCAAAACGACACAGCTTGGACATGTCCATCAGGAATATGCCATCACCACCACAATCACCACCACCCTTCTCTCAGGATACTTCGATGCCAACCTCGCCTTTATCTCCATTGCACAACCTTTCCCCTCGCTCGCCCTCGCCGAATAGCGTAGGCACGCGAATTATCAACACTGTCGAGGCGAAATTCAAAACAGAGACTTTGGTCGTACCTGTGACCTCACATTTACAACAGCGCGAACGACGATACCTTCGAAATCTCTACAAGAAGCAACATGGAGACCATGATGACGAACAACGATATGAAAGCCAAGAAGATGATTACGAAGAAGACGAGGACCGCGAGCAGGATCACGGCGACGAGGAAGGAGATGAAGATAGCGGCGTTTGGCAAACGACTTTCTGGATCCAACTTCCCGGTCCTTCGGAACTCTCCACATTCACAGAGACTAAGCATATTGTTAAGAGACACACCTTGCAATTGATTCTGCTATGTGGGTTGGTCGACGTAGATGAGGACGCAGGCGGACCATCAGCAGCAGTTGTTGCAGAGCGGAGAATCGCGTCAGACTCTGTCATCACTCAACCCGGTGTCAACAAGGAGTTTCGACTTGAGAGTAAGTTCCATTTTATTTTGTCTTGAAAGACGCGCTGTAATGGTTTATCCGCAAGCTTATTTATCTGACCATGTACTTTCTCTCTCATGCGTTTATTTGTGTCACTATAGTGGATCTTCATGTCACCGGCCCGCGCGCGCCTGCTTAGAAACCCTACCCACTACCCCTTTCACCACCCCCCCCCATCCTTTTGAGCAAGCAGAAAAATGAAATGAAAAATAATACAAAGCTGGCTAGACTGGTTGCTAAATTGATTGCATCTGCGTGTTTCCCGAGGATATGGGCCGATTATTCAAAAGTCTCCCCCCCCCCCTTCCGAGGAAGTAAAACCTATTAACTTTGATGATGTCCCTACAGATCGATCTACAGGCCAGCCTTGCACAAGGGGCCTTTTTTTATGAGGCATGGGTGCTGTGATGAATGATGGGGCTGCATTGCAATCGAACAAAACGTATTCTGCAGGTGGTATAATATTTGAATTTGCCTTTGTGGGAAGACCTGCTGATGAGCAAAATAAGAGTGGTAGAGAAAGAGAGCAGTGCTTGCGCAGGCAGACCCTTGCCACGAAATGAAGCGGACAGGGGCAGACAGAGCCCCCGTTCCCCATCCACAACCCCACAAGCGAAAACGGGCGAGCGACGAGAAGACCAGGGCAGGGCAGGGCTAAGAGCTAGGGCAGGGCAAGACAGGGCCAAGGGCGGGGGGCGGGACAGGGCAGACAGGGGCGAGCGAACAGCAGTAACGAGCATCACATCAGCGGCTTCTAAAAATACAAAGCGCTGTAATCGAACGCGGGCTGCTGATTCGCTCTCCAAAACAGAACAAGGCTGAATCGTCGTTCTTTGACGATTAGCTGTCCATCCGTCCATTCGTCTATCCGTCCATTCTCTAGCTTTGTTTTCTTAACTCTTTATCTCTTTATTCATGTAACCGCATCCCATCTCCACTCTTCTCCCTCATGCCTATTTAAACATTCTAATCTATCCCAGCCGATCTCTCGTCCACTCCCCTTCCATTCATATTGCATTGCCGTAAAAACAAAGGAGTGTCGTCGGTTCTCATCCCACCCGATCCTTGCCTACCCACAACGGCCCTCTCTTTAGTTCACCTCTCCAGCAATCCCAGACGACAATCCATCTAATCCACATAATAATGGCATTCGTGCGCTTCTCCTCCCTCCATACCATCCTACTCCTGTCGGTGGCCGTCATCTTTTGGCTGGCATGGTCTTCTATTCGTCTGCTAGGTACGCCTGACATTTCACACACTCGACCGATGCGCTCCCTACAAAGTTGGTTTTGGGTCTATGCCCTGAGTTGACTGACCTATTTATCGTCGATCTATGAAACAAAATAGATGATACATCCAGCAACCTCTCTGCACGGTACCCCGTCGGTGGGTTCAGTGGATCTTCAGGCGAGGACTTTGAGCCAGAGTTTTTCGACGACAACAATGGACTTCCGGACCCCGAAAAAGACCTGCCCTATGTGACGGATCGCACCGTCTCACCTCTGGAGAACCTCACCAAGAACTTCACAATCGTCACAGCTGCGTCCGCCAATCACTTTTGCGCCCTGGAGAGTTTCCTCTACTCGTTATCAGAAGTCTTTGAAGGTCTGGAGCGCACAGAATCGCGGCCAACACTGATCGTTTACAACTTGGGAGGAATGTCCAGCGAGCAAATGGCTCAGCTGGAGTACCTAAAGGAAAACCAGTTCATCGACGAGTATAAGGACTTTGAATACGAAAAGTACCCGGACTTTTGGGACATCTCAGTTGCCCGTGGAGAGTATGGCTGGAAAGCTGGCATTATCAAGGAAGTCGCAGACCAATACCGTGGCCTGCTTCTGTGGTTAGATTCTGGCAACATGTTGGCACTGGACTTTTTGCGTTACTTGCCTGGATACCTGGACAAGTTTGGCTTCTGGAGTCCCCAGAGTTCTGGATCTTTCCGACAGTATACACACCCTGGCTTGCCACAATTCTATGACGACACGCTGGAAGCGTATGCTCAGGAGACCAACTGCAACGGTGCCGCCATCGCATTCGATGCCTCGAGCGACAAGATCTACAATGGCCTGCTGAACGAATGGTACAGGTGCTCGACAATCAAGGCTTGCATCGCACCTGAAGGCTCCTCCAGGACCAATCATCGGCAGGACCAAGCTGCACTCACGTATCTGGTCAAGAAGTTGCACTTTGTGGAGCAATGCCGACACTTTCCAGAGCACTATGGTGTCACAGTGCACCAAGATAAGGTCTGCAGGGAAAGGATACGGGCCTACAAGATCATGAAGGGACTCGACCAGGAGAGCGAGAGCATGGAAGGGGAAGAGGAAGAGGAAGAAGAGGAAGGGGGGGAGGAGGAGGAGGGGGGGGAGGAGGGGGGGGACTCTGCAGAACCTTGAAAGTTGCTTATCCATCCTAAAGATTACCCGGGGCTATTCCACTAAAAGCATGTATATTTTATAATGATTTACAATCCGCATACACCCTCATGAAGATCATAATAAAACAAAAGTAATGTCCATTCTGCGCTTCTATTCTTGAAGCATTATTTACGAGGTTGTGTACTTGATGACCCTCAGCCACTTTAATTAAAAAAAGTCGCGTATTATTGTAATGTAAAAAACAAACAAAAAGACACGTCCCAGAAGACTCGCGTCCATATTTCGTGCCACCAAAAAAAAAGAAGAAAAAAAAAGAGAGATGACATTCTTCTTCTCATCCGCCACCATCCTGCTGGTCATTCCGCTCCTGCAGCCCTTCCAAAACTAATAATAACAACTGAGCACCGAGACAGCATAACCATTGCAATGTCCTCAGCCAAGGCACATATGATGGCTGTCCGCCGTCGGATCGTCAGGACATTCAGAAAGCATCAGCTTACGGTGCAAGTTGATGCAATAGAGTACCTCGAGGAGACGTTGGAAGCCCAGGACGTGCCACCAGAGGATCTTGACGACACACTCGAAAACATTGCTGTAGGATATGTGGCTCGAGAAGGTATGTAGTGCGACCCCCTTCCACTTCAACTACCAGGTCAGGGACAACAGCTCTTTTTTTGCAGCTACAGCTCTGAGCTTACATAAGGCGCTCAACTGACTCAATTGATCCATAACACAGGCTTAAACCTCGTTAGCCGAGCCCGCATTGAAATCGTATTGGAAAGCATGCAGAAATGGACCCACCACTTGCACGAGAAACCGACCCGCAACACCCTTGATCCACATAAATCACAGCTTCCATCGTCCCAGCTACATTCGAATACACAACTTTCACAGCGGCAGCAGGATGACCCCAGAGATTTGGATTCAATTGATATGGAGTCGGTAAGGCACGGGATCCGAGAGATGGAAGGAGAGGAACTGGAGCCGCGGGTGTTTGACAGTCAAACCGATTATTATGGTGACGATGCTATGGGCCAGGAGCCTATGCACAACAACGCACTCGAGGATGAAGACGATGTGGACATTACGGAACTCTTTCATGTCATCGACGCATTTTCGATGCCTCGTTGGACTTGGTCATCTAGTATCAAAACCTTTACCCGGGTCGAATCGGATAAGGAGTCGCACAGCACCGAGAACGGACATGGTCATCATGCGAATGGATCTGCGAATGCAAACAAGTCGAATCGTGTTTTCGGGACTGCAGAGGATAAGACAGCGATGTTTCGAGCTCGATATCAGGTGCTACTACAACGTGTGATGAGGAATGAACATTTCGCGCCACCCGTGTTTACTGGAGGGATGAAGCAGGATCGGTACCTGAAGCTGACGCCATTGAAAGCACTCAAGGGAAGATGCGGAGAGCGGTTCTTGATGTTCGGGATGCTAGTCGTGAGTCGCGAGGGCAAGTACTGCCTTGAGGATGCGGATGATCGGGTCGAGCTGGTGCTCCACCGAAGTGTAAGTTGTTGGTTGAAGGACATCTGAGGCGTGTTGTCAGTAATTAATGGGGATCTCATTCTCTGACTCTTGACGCATTTTGCTATTCTTTGTCATATTAGCAAAACGCTGCGGGATTGTTCACGGAGAACTGCTTCGTGCTGGTGGAAGGAATGTACACGGACGACAACGTGATTATGGTCGAGACAATTGGTTTACCTCCACCAGAGCTTCGCGAGGAAACAAAGTAAGCTCCTCTTTTTGTATATTGACGGCGAGGTAGATCGCAGGGTTACAGGAACTTTCACCACTCACAATATATTTACCCTGGGGCCGTTCGTTGTAGGAAAGTGTTTGGAAACATCGATTTCCTTGGTGCGCCGAGGGAAATGAGAAGTGAAGAGCAGCTCAAGGTGATCGCACAGGAATACGAAGACATTTCATTTGTCATTCTTTCTGACCTCTGGCTCGATCAACCCAAGGTACTGTTCACAGAGAGCTTTCCGCAACAGACATCTTTTTTTTCCGGCATACACTGACATTGTCCATCTCATCTACTGCCTCTATATGATGACAGACGCTTGCGACTCTCCGAACTATCTTTGAGGGCTATTCAAACACTACGCTGCCTCTCGCCTTCATCATGTGTGGCAATTTCAGATCTGAACCATTCCATTTTAACGGAGTCGATTCATCTCAGTACCGAGAGAGTTTCAACGCTCTTGCAGAATTAATCGCAGAATTCCCAACCATGGCAACGTTCAGTTATTTCATCTTTGTGCCCGGTACTAATGACCCTTGGGGTGACAATATCCTGCCGAAACCCAAAATCCCGGATTTCTACACTACAAAAATGAGATCGTTGGTCAAGCGGTGTATTTTCACAACCAACCCTTGCAGGTATGCATTTAGCAATGCAGATTATTGTTTCCATGCCAGGTACATATTCTGTAAGGCCACGAAACTCATGACTTTTGTGTGTTGTTTGATTGTAGGATCAAGTATTGCGATCAGGAAATCGTGATCTTCCGCGAGGATATTCTGAACCGACTTTTGCGTAACAGCATCGTACCACCAGTCGGCGATGTCATGATCCAGAAACAGCTCGTCAGGACCGTCATCGACGGCGCCCATCTCAGCCCTTTACCTTTGACGACGCGGCCAGTTTCTTGGGCGTATGACCATGCGCTTCAAATCTATCCGATTCCCGATGCTGTAAGTTGGGAAACCTTGTACTGTGAGGTTTCTTAAGTTTGTTCAAAGACCAATGATTGCATCTAACACGCATGCGCGCTCGTGTAGTTGATTCTTGCGGACAAATTTGAAGCATATAATTTCAAGTACCAGCAGTGTCATTGTATGAACCCTGGAAGTTTCCCGACGAATGATTATTCTTGGATGGTCTACTACCCGTCAAGTAAACGCTCCGACATTTGGTATGTTATTTTACAAGTGTCGTCATGTTTTTTTTTGCTGCGCGTAGTTTGTCTCCTTTACCTTTCCTTTTTTTTTCTGCGAGGATGAACACTGACTCGCACTCTTTATTTCCGACCATTAGCCAAATACCCAAACCAACGCGATAGGATGAAAATATAAGGATATCAATAAACAAACAAAAAGCAAAACGAAAGCAAAGTAAAACGAAGCAAAAGCAAAACAACACAAAACTGCCTCGGGTGGGGGGGTTTTTTTACTTGCTCGTCAAGACCTACATTAACAATCTCAAGGTGTCAGACTCGGGCGATCAACGAGTGCGGCAACAGCTTACATCCCTTCTGAGTATTACAAAGCTTCATTTTATTTATTATTATTTTTTCAACAAGAATGTGGTCCATCTTAGACCTCAATGCATCCTCCAACGATCTTCTTGATAGCTGCACGACCATAAGGGATATATGAAGCGCTGTACCAGAACAACGCCAGGAATTGGATCAAGCATAGAATCAAACACAGAATCGAGGATTGGATGGTAAAGGCAACGATGAATGTGACAATGATGAGGACTATAAAGATGATCGAGGCGATCCTGCGAACGGGAGCGAACATGGTCTTGATTTGTTTGGTAGGTCCGATCAAGAAGGTGGTGCTGAGGAGTGAGACCACATTACCGAGGGTGAAAAAGACGGCAAATAGTCCTAACTGGGCGGTGGTTAAGGCTAATGTAGACTGAAAAGAGGTTTTTGAAAAAAAAAAAAAAGTTCAGCGGGAGTTTCTTGAGAGTATGGGTTCTGGCGGCCATAATACAGGGCGCCTCGAGGGGTGCTTACCAGGATAGAAATCAAAAATCCAGTGATAAAGCTATTACGCGAAATGATTAGAAAAGGGGACATATTTTAGGGATCTGCCCCCCTGAGTCCAGATATCGAAATGCTTTACTGCAAAAGAGGCTTACCACACCCCGAATCCATAGAGACGCTGTGTCCTGGTGAGAGTAAAACAGCTCAGAGGATTGGAGTCGTCCATGACCTATGGAATATACGGTTATTGTGATTTTCCGTTTAGCTGAAGTGAGTAGAATCCCAGTAAAAAAGATGAAGCTCTTTCCGTAAAAAAAACATACGTCCTCGCTGGCGATGGTCGAAGTTGGTGCTTCCCAGATGGCCATTATAGTAATTATAGTATGGGTATTTTGCAGTAGGGGGGGGAACAAAGGGAAGAAAAATGAGAAGAGGGAGAGAAAAGATAGAAGGACTGATGATATACTGTTACAACTTGCCAAGACGGAACAGCCCACCGTTCTTTTTTTCGGTTTTGTTGTTTTTTGATCGCCCGAGTTTCCCAAACGTCAGAAAAGTTGCGTAGCACTCCAATTGGATCAGCCACTGACAGGGTCACACAGGGGGGGCGGAACTTCGCCCCCCCTCCACTGAGAGCTGAGCTGCATCGCGAGTTTATTTCTTTTCATCTCATCTCATTACAACAACACAAACCACTCGCCATCATGTGCAAGCACGTCCTTAACGTCCAGGTATAAAAGAATGCCTCCCCTCTCTCTCAGGAACACGATGACGTCTTGTTTTCAGGGACAGGGCCATTTTTAAAACTAATACACCCACAAAAACAACATCCTGGTTCATCAGGCTTCGATTCGAGCCCCATGCTGCAAGCTATGGTACGATTGCGCAGAATGTCATGCCGAAGCATCGGATCATTCTCTTAAGAAGACAACCGAGATGGTCTTTGGTTGCAAAAAATGCAAAAAAGTCTTTCGCAAGGACATGGAGTAAGTGGTGGTGGTGGTGTGGGGGGG
>MU616986.1:0-28297 GCA_025201705.1 Dissophora ornata
TCTCTTGCGGGATGACCGTGGTCTCCATGAATTCGATCATCTTTTCAAGACTCACAAGATGTCCATCGCTGAAGCAGCGCTGTGAGCACCAGCCCCAAAAAAAAAAAATCGCAATGCAACTTACAGCAACTGACCACACGCGGACAGTCTCTTGCCTTCCTCCGGTGATCACGTAAGGTCCGGCAAGTGCAATCGATTTTACAAAATCAGAATGCTCCAACGTCGTATCCACTTTCTTCGTCTAAAGTAAAAACAAGGACAGTTGACGACCCGTTTAGAGTCTTCATACATTTAAGATGTTGCGCCCCTTTTATGCGCATTGTATGCTTACCTCAAGGTCAAGTCTTTGGGCCGTTTTGTCCGCCGATGCTGATTATAGTTAAAGGTCATAAAATAACTGTCAAAACCTTATGCTTCTCAAAAACCTAAGCTGACGATCTCACCTGTCGACAAGAATGTGTGCTTACTTGACCAAACCTCCACCGCGTCGACAATGACTTTGTAAACAGTCGTAGCATGATGCTTGAACACATGGACGCAATGGCCGCCGCGACCCTGACCACGCGTGATATCCCATTTCCGGATCGTTCCATCACTTCCTGCAGAGTACAGGTACTCCTTTTCATGATCTACCTTACTGTCGTTGCCATTATCATCCCCTTCTCCATTATCCTCCTCCAATGTCAGGCACAGATCATTGATGCCACGGACGTGACCCTTCCAAGGTCCGCCAGCACCACCCTGGAATGGCTGGAAAGTTTGCAGATCCCAATGCAAAATCGTGCCATCGTACGAGGCCGAGAACAGCTCATGGCCGATTCGTTTCTTGCCAGGGTTGTTTCCGTCGTCGATAAGGATGGTTCGAATAGCTAGGGCCTTGACAAAATCCGTATGACCCGTCAACGTTGCGAGACATTCCTTCGTCTCTGCGTCCCACACCTTGATGTTCTTATCCCATGATCCTGTGACGAGACGCTCCTGTCCAAGGTAGGTCTGATACACAGCCACCCGAGTGACTGGCCCTGAGTGTCCCTGGAACAGCTTCGTGGTTTTGCCCGTCTAGGGACACCGAAGCATAGGGAGTTAAGTCAAAGATTGTATTTGATCTTCATATCGGCTCTTATGACCATCAATTGCTCACCTCCAGATTGATCTTCCGGGCGACGTGCCCGCTCTCTGCCAAGAACAAGGTACAACCCTTCAATGATTTGTCCTCGACCCCGCCCGTGGAGCGTTCACTCCCTGTTAGATCCTCGGCAGGATCGGAAGTGGTAGCAGCGGGAGAAGAGGATTTCGCAGCCTTAATACCAACACACATGTCAAGGACCTTTGACGAGACCTTGATAGCCTGTCCTTTGTCGTAGTTGACCATCCCCTGACGGGCAGCCATACGCGCAATGTCGGCATCAGTCTGGAAAAAGTTTTCGGCATCAGAACTGATGTTGGGCGAGAAATCAATCTGGTCGACTGGGATCTGATGCACTATTGCTGGTTGATTGGTTTTCGCCATCGTTTTAGGACTCCTGGAAGAATTTCTTGTTGTTGTTCCTGAATAATAATAAATAAAGAACGGGAGGGAGGGTGTGGATGGCGTTCGGACTCGTTTGTATTTTTGCTGAATGAGGATGATGTTGGACTTTTCATCTAAACGTTTTTATACGTCGTAGTATCTCACTGCGCCCGGTGACTGCCACGAGAAATAAACGCGACGCGCTGCGGCAGCGCGTGGTAGATGTCGATGGATATCGTGCACATAAACATGAAAGGAGTGGTCGCCGCCAACATAAACTCTGCGCAATACATTCTATGAATTTCAAGGTACACAGAGTCATGAACGGCACAGAAAAGACTAAACTACCCACGAAACAAAAGCAAAATGCGTCATTCGACTGTGCAAGTCGGGAAGTCTCTGTGTAGGCAATCGCTGCCTCTTAAACTCGACCTTGACGAGAAACACTCACCATTATAATGAGCTATGAACGGCACGCTTTCATAATCTGTTTTAAAACGCCATGCCCAGGGCATTCCTGACTACTTTGTTTGAGAGACTCTTCGATTCCATATGACATTGGTGGTCTTTCTTTGACCCAAAAAAAACTATCAAGAAACAAAAATAAAGCAATATTGAAAGCAATAATAGGGGGGGAGGGGGAAGGCGATTACAACTAGGGGACAACTAGGGGAGATCGAGAATATTAGGTATTAGGGATAATAAAAAATTTGAAGCAAACCTAGCAGCGCTCCATCTCTTCCGAGCTCAGACACAGGTTATCAATCGCCATCAATTCTCGGACTGACCCGCGGCGCATCGCTAGGTACGAGGCGTCCGGCTTCGGGGAAGGCTCTCTCGTCCTCCCGGTGTCTTGTTTCATCGTACCCATATCATCCTCATGTTCATCATCCGAACCCACTCCATGCCCTGAGGCCGAATGATCGACTGACGAGCGTTTCAATCGCAGGTAAGCATGTGGACGGGGTGGCGAAGATCTGGAAGTAGACAAGGATGAAGAGCGGCCATGGAGGCCTGGTCGGCTGTAAAGGTTGCTGTTTGGAACGGGTTGTTGATCGATATGGTATGAGTGGTGCGGCGCGTGTTCTTGGTAGCTGGTGTGGTCTTTGATATGGTCTTCCTCTTTCAAACTGCTAAACGATGTCGAAAAACGATGTGTCTGGCTAACAGTCTCAGGAGCCTTTGAGATCGTGGTCCTCATCACTTCATCTTCGACATCAATATCTGCACACTTTGCGATATATTCGCGGCGACTTTTCTCCTCGCTCTGCATAATCACGGTAGAAGGCGTGAGGGGCATTTCGCGGTGTTGTTCCGCTGCGTTCGCCAGCTCCGCCAAGGCTGAGAACGGGTCCACTTCAAGAGAGCGATGGTTTTCATGAAGCTGCTGGATGTTGTCATACCGCGATGGATGCTGAGCATGGCCCAACGACTCGTGTCTTGTCAAATTCGGACGCGGCAAGGAATGCTGCAATTGTTGCTCTTGCTGGATATAACCATACCCCCGGTCGCCAGCATAGCTCATGTACGGCGACTGGTCACTATTTTTGTTGGTACCAGGCGCGGACATGGCCATGGCAGAAGACGGCCGGCCAAGCTTGCTAGGAAAATTTGACGACAGCGAGGTCGTCGGCGAGGAAACTGATGTCACCACCGCTGCGGAGGTCGGCGCAAAGTACGGATTGCTGGATCTGTGGATCGATGGATTGCCTGGGAGATTGGGTCGGGTTTGTCCAGGATTGAGACCCATCTTGGGTGTATAGTTTATGGAAGATGCTCGGTTCGTCGAGCCCATTGAGCTGGATCTCGACATCCCAGGGGAGAACTGAAGCTTCATTTTGACATCAAGAGTCTTGGGAGGTGTGAGCACACTGCGTGTTGACTGTGGGACACTCTCCTGTTGCGTCTCCGATCCGGATTGCTGTTTTGAATGGGCTTGGATCGCTGCTTGGACTTTTGCAGGGACTTCAAGCGACGGCATGGAGTGTCGCCGTTCTATTAAACGGCAGTCAGAAGAGCGAGGCGATTAGAAAGCTAGTCTCTTAGAGGGTGCTCTTGCATCTCTCTCACAGAGTTTTCTTAATTCCCACCTACCGTATGGATCGAATCTGCGGTTACGAGCGAATGCAGGCGAAGTCACAGAGGTCGGAGATGACAGTGGCGATGTGGTCGATGAAGGCCCAGAGCCAGAGTCGTTGAACTTCATTTGGAGTTCTATTAAAAATGATCAAAGGAAAGGAGAACCTTTGAATAAACTCATCCGATCGTTGTGGGTCCCAGGTAAGCATCTGAGTTTCCTCCATAAGTCGAGATCAAAACGTGTACCTGATGGGTCCTGCAAGCTTAGACGTCTTCGTTTGCGCTGCATCGAGGTATTGAAATGGTTCTTGATCGCGTTGTCTGGTCGGCCGGGCATGAGCTTCGACATCTCTGCCCATTTCGATCCAAGCTGCTCAAACAACTTAAAAATCAGCTCGTCCTCTTTTGCTGTGAATGGAGACTTGTCAACTAACAAACGGTTGGATGATATCAAAACGCACAAGTAAGTCACCGAGATGCTCCCTTATCTAAAGCGATCGCATTGGTCGCTACGATTCCTAAACCCTTTCCGTATTGCGACATACTTGTAGGGTCAAGGTGGTTATGCCACCTCTCACGGCATTGCTTGCCGGTTCTGGACCCCAATCGGCCTGCAATCTGGACCCATTTTTCTGCGCCCAGCTCATCAACAAGCACTCGAAGTTGACGGTCCTCCTACGGGTCCACAGAAATAAAAACACCAAGCAACAATGTTATAAAGTGATTCTGCCGTACTCGATTTTCCACAGCACATTTGATTAAGTTTGCCTTGTGAATTGAATGTAAACGCACCTCAGGTGTCCAAGGTCCTTTGATAGATCGCGGCTTAGAAATCATTCGCCAACGTTGAAGGCACTGGCCTTTATCTCGAGATCCGTCTGGAAAGCAGCACTCTGCGATTCGTTTCCACGCTTTGCCGCTGAACTTGATGACTGCTTCTCGAAGAAGATTGTCCTTTAACCATTGGAATAGGTTGCGGTACAGGAAATATTGATTGTTGGTCGAACATAAGAGTGATGCGATATTTCGTGGAGTAGCAACAAACGGATGTAGTGTGTCAGTCAGCAAGGTGTTGTAAGATATCGATACCTCTTCGGGAAATCAAGAACGGTATTTACAAATCACTAATAACGCGAATAGCACGCGAAATACGGAGCAAAGAGTGCCAGCTGTGAATCCACAAAGTGAAATAGGAATGCTGAGCGTTGTACAAATTTGCTGAAACAAGGAACGAAGGTGAAATAGCGAATGTAAGGGACCGTTGAAGGCGAAATCTTTGTAAGGCTGACGATTGCTGTCTACGTCAGATGCTGGGAGCACACAGAAGTGAACAATGGAAGATGTGAAGACCCCAAAGAAATTGGGATGCGTCCAAATGTGTCAAAGACAGCGTGTGTCGATCAGCTGGGCACAAAGGCGTGAAAATAAGATGCTGGGATTCAGAGAGAGGAAATGTGCAAAAGGAGAAGAATAATAAACGAAGAAGAGCAAGGGGGGAGGGACGGGGTAAAAGCGCGGATGACCCGCATTGATGCATTTTCGACGCTTTGCCATGAACGATAGTCTGCGAAATCATCCAGAACACAGAAATAAAAGAAACAAACACCCCGAACGAAGAAGAAACGGGATAATAACCGAGCCGAACGAACGCATCCCCGCGCACACACATGTACTCCAAAAAAAGGGATTGAATACAAAGAGAGAAAAAGAAAAAAAGGGTGAGAGAGGCAGGGATGAGAGAAAGCGCTAGAGGATATCATTTATGCCTCGTCCTAACGCAGCTTTCTATCGTCCTTTCCATTCCCTTCTCCTTCCATTACACCTCAGTAGCAATAAATCATGAGTAAATTAAAGGATCTAGCGTTCGTGCGTAGGGTTTGCCAACGGACTAACAGTTGCCAGCAAAAAGGCACCTTAAATAAAAGGGATACTAGGAAAAGGTGAGCCCCTGTTGAAGTCATAGGCCAGGAGAACGCAGTAACATAATATCATGAAGGGTGGACAAGGTATGGATGCTGGGATCTGACACTTGAGCGAAAGGAGAGCAGAACGGTGCAGATGAACAACTCGACACGCCATGAGGATGACATACAAATGCTGTACTCCTTGCTCTCACACTCCTCTCCCCTCATATGAAAACCTTGGACCGAACAATGACGAAATGTGTCACAAGCTCCCCATTGCTCTGCTTCCACGCGATGTATTCCTCCAACGTATTACCTCTTCACGCGTCCAGTTGACACCAACGTTACCGGTTTCAGAGTCCGAGACCGACTCATCAGACTCCATTGTCGAATCCGCCAGCTGCTGATGATAGTCCTGCCCAGGCTTTACTGCGGTAGGGGATAGCGGATGGCTGGGCACTGAGTTAGAGTGATGCATGGGTAGGCCAGCGACCCTGTGGAGAGGTGGTGGTCCATGGTGCTGATGTTGTCTGCCAGAGTGGGGTGGTGGAGGGAGAGGGGAAGTATAGATTTGCCGCAAATGTGGTTGACTGACAGAATATAGGTGCGATTGGACGAGTTCGCTATTTAGTGAATCTCCATCAGCAAAGACGTGTCTGTGGTGATACGGAGTCGTGAATGCCTGTTGCTGTTGTTGCTGAGGCAGCCGGGATGCCTCATAGGGGAGCTGACCACCATATTGAGAAATCGGGTATTGGATATGTCCATGCAGCACTGGCTGTCGCTGTTGCTGTGGAAAAGCTGATCCACAATCGGAAGCCTGGTGATGACGCACAGGCTCTGGTGGAGTCAGGGAGGCAAATTGGGAGGGCGGAAAATGGCTGAGGTGACCAGACCCCGAATCTTGCATGCCATAACTTGATGGAGACAGATCGTAGCTTGCATGGCGAGTGTGACGGATCATGACGACCGACTGTTGGCGCGATCCCCACAAAATGACGAAATATAAATGGGAACTTGAGAGCCCTACAGTCCGCACTGTGTTACTTAGAATATGGACAATCCACTTGCTGATCAGTGAGGTCAAGGGCAGGGCGGCAAAAGAGGAAGAAGATCGCTATGCGGAACTGAGCCGAAAAGAGGACAGTTCAAGGATATCTGGATTCCTGCAAAGTCTTTTTAATCTGGCAATCTGGTGTAGTTGATGAAGGTGCGAAAGGGGAGTAGCGGAAGGTGGAGGAATCACAAATGCCAGGAAGGAAGAGAGGAGGAGGGGGGGTGGGGTGCGTCGGTTAAAAGGAAAACGGCAACGATATTCAAGCGCAATCGCTCGTTCAAATATTATGGGGAAAGGGGGGATGAGGGAATGACGGCAAAGGTGGGAGGCTGGAAAGAACGGACAAACGGAGTTCCATCAAAGTGTCTGTAAACGCGTTCGTGAAGCCAAGTTGTTTTTCTCTTTTGGTGGACTGAAGATAAATCTATGGCGGTACAGGGACTAAATAAGGCCTAGTTTCACAGGATGCTTCTATCGCAACTGAAGAAAGTTCATTATGTGCTATTCTATCTGAAGATGTAGCTATGATCATTGAATTGGAAGGTAAAAGACAGGAAAGTAAGACATACAGTGAATAGAATAGTCACCAGTAAAAGGAGAAAGAGGAGGGTGGACTTTGACACACTCCTCAAGAACAAACAAGAGCTCTAGAACATAAAGAAAAAACGAGATTGAGCGAGAAAATCGACCCTGACACATGGACGGGGAGAACTTATGAAAAAACAAAAACAAACAACCGCATCACTGGCAGGAGGTTCACAACAACAAAAAATAAACAGGTCCATCCATTCTGATCTGCTTACATGTGTAGACAACGCGAATGCGACAGGGATGAATCGATTTGGTGTTGCTGACAAGGAGTTTGCAAGGGGCCTAATCCAGGAGCGCGAGGTGTCGAAGACCAAACTGATCGATGCTGACCAGAGCATGATTCGTGCCAGGCAAGCGACGAGACAGATCGTGAGTGAAGAGGTGAAGTACGTGTTGACGGACCCGCAGTGCTTAACGTCGAACTTCAAAGTGTTCACAAACAACAAAGGAGCCAACGAGAATTCGGCATGAATGCATATAAGTAATAAGTACTCTCGACAACTACACCAATCCTTTGCACGATGACGACGATTGCTTGGGTGGGAGGGTTCGAGCGGGTGTAGATGCCGATATATGTTGGGTTTGATACTGATGTTTGGGTGTGGATGTTGTTGTTGTCAGGTGTGGTTTTTTTCTGCGTGCGTCTGTCTGTGTTGATGTGTGTTTTGTGAGTGCTTCTGCGTGTGCGTGTTCAAACTTCCTTGTGTTTGTGTGCCACTTCAACCCTAAACACCTTGCCTTTGTTGTTTTTCATGCCCGCCGTTGTTGCTGTTTTAGATATTTGCTTCCGTTTCCCTTCCCATCCCGCTCGACGCTAGCACATGCATGCACCAAATGGCCTTTGCTGTGTGTAAGCAATGCCAAAGATTATCCTTTCCTTTTCTTCTTCCCAACAAACAACCACATTTTTTTTTTTTTGCAGGAACAAATATTGTGTTGCGCCTCCCCTTTCCTCCGAGGGTAACTCCATCCAAGAATGATTAACTCAGGGGTGGAGATAAACAATATAAATCAGATGTAGAATGACGGGCCAAAAACTTTGGCTGTACGCAATCGGGTATACTAAATAGAGTACATAAGACAGGTTGAACTGTGCGCTCGTGCGCCTCGCTCCCGTTACATCATTCCCATAGCTGAATTCCAATAAAATTTCGGCAGGAAAATATTTTAGGTATAAAGAACATCGGCAAAGGAAGCCAAACTAGACTCCATATGCAGCGAGGGACAAGGGCGACGATGGGGCAAGGACGACGTCATGTGTGACGATGATGTGTCGGCGTCCGGGCAGGGTATCTCATAGTTGACGCAAGGGTGTTTGTATGTTGCCGCGTTGCAGATCGATGAATGGTTGTTTATGAGGGCCATATTGATGTAGATCGTTGATATCATCCAGCTCTTGATTTTATGAGGTTCATGGTATTCTTAGCAAGTAGTGCATATTCTGCCGTGTAAAAAGCTATCGTAAACTAGAAAGTTCCATATTCTCGAATAGGACTGATGATCCAACACTTTGGCCGTTGGATCGGCTCAACGCCTTTGAGCAACCTCTCGTGTCAGATCTGAAAACCCCTGGGGATCGTTATGTGGAAAACAACATGGCGAATCTTGTTTAACCGTGGAGCAACTTCGTCTGCCATGGGAAGCTCCAGATTCATTGCGCGCCTTCGACGTTTGTTATCTCTCTCCCCTTTTGCTTGTCACGTAATATAAAATCAGGGGTAGCTAAAATCGCAGAAAACTAAACATTCATGCCTGTTGCCTGCACTAGTAACACGAGGGAAAGGAAAGAGTCGAACACACAGAAGGAAAGGGTAGGAGATGGAGAGGAAAATCAGAGCAATAGATAGTTGCGCATACTGAGAGTGAGAGATACTCATAGTGTCTAACGCAAAGAAGTTGCAAGCATAGTCGATGAAGGGCGAAAGGGGTGGATTCAGTCAATGCTTGAATCTTCCCTTGCCATTGGCAAATTGATTTGCAAAGTTTGTTGAGGGGATAGTCCTTGGGACGGCCGGGATATTTGTCCCTGACTATCTGCGCAAAGACGGGAAGCTCGGCAAGCCGCGCTGCATCATTACAAGAGAGCGTTATACATATCTCAAGGAGCGCTTGACAGTATCATTAAATGAAGTTGAACTCTACTCGGAAAGGAAGTGCATTATTCTTGCTGTGAGCGGCGATTTTCACGGTCTAGGAAGGGGATGAACACGTGCGGTGGAGGTGTAGAAGGGAAGGGAGACAAAATGGGACAAGAAGAAGAAAAGACGCGCAATCGTTATCCGTCCACCACCAGCTGGTTTTATTGCAATTGAACAATGCATGCACATGTGCACACAGGAAAACAAGACAAAATGTGTAATGTAGTAATGCACGTCATAATGTGCGGACCCGTGCCCACGCTTCTACTTCTTCTTCTGCGACTTGCCGCCCTTGCGCTTACGGATCTTGGGCGTATTGCTGCCATCCTGCTCCGATTCACTGGCAGGGGTGTCCTTCTCAGCAACAGCCGACTCGACCTTGATCTTTTTGTCCTCAGTCGCCTTCTTGCTGACCTTCTCCTCGGCTTCCTTCTTACTCTTCTTTTCCTCAGCTTCCTTGGCCTTTGCTGCCTCGATGCCCTCCTCGGATGTATATCCGAAAACTTCCTTGATCTCGCCGCGCACAAGTCCCGTGAAGAGGACACTCAAGATGCAGGCTGGCGAAAGATAGAGAAGAGCAGGCTGTGCGGCTTTGAATGTGTGCATGACGTACATTGTGGTGCCCAGGCCAAGCACATAGGCAATGAAGCAAGCAACAAAATAGGGCTTAGAGAAGCGGGTCGAGCGTCCTAGGTTAGGATTCTTGGTGCCAGCCAAGTGCTGATCGAAACGCAGGCAAAGTGCCACAAAGACACCAGGGATCACAATGTCACCCAATCCGAGCATGGCAAACTGGTACTTTTCACTTGCAGGCAGTCCAAAAAAGAGGCGAGGGAAGATCACCTTGACAGGGGCATCAAAGTTCTTGGCGACGGAGACCATAACCTCGGTGCCGAAGACCCAAAAGATGTCGTACAGGAAGAGGCCGCTGAGAAGAATCATTCCAGTCTTGAATGAGTCCAAAGAGAGTAATTGGATGGCGTTCAAGGCGAAACAGATGCCAAAAATGTTGGAAGCGATCCAGTTCTTGGTTGCGACATAGTATCCTGACAAGATAACAGATGCTACCGCCATGATCAAGTGGAGAATGGTGAATTTGGCAGCGTAGAGTTCTAATATTGGATGTACAGATCAGATCGGGCAAGGTTAATTACGCATTTCTAAATCCGCAAGCAGGAACTAGACCGAGAGCGGTGACACCCAGCTGACGGCCAGAACATCCACTATACACATAGACAGATCAATTGTTCCATACCTTTCTTCTTCTTGGTAAGGGTCAAATGCCACTTGTCAACGTTGATACCAAGGAGCTTGACGATCGGTGCGACGCAATTGACGCCGACTTGGGTTGTGGCCATGACACCCAAGAGTCCAAAATAGGCTGTGAGGAGGTAGTTGACGTAGGTCTTGTCCACATATCGGAAGACCAGATACAATCCGAAAAGGGTCATTGAGCCAAAGACAGGGAACATGTAGGCGTCCTCCAGTGACATCGATTCTGAGGCCTCGTCCTCGTCGTCAGAGTCGTCTGAATCGTCCGTCTCTTTCTTTTTTGATTTCTTGTCCTTGGGGTTCTAGAAGGAGCGAGATCGGTACGTTTCTTTTGTTCAGTTGGCAGCTCAAAAGCGATCAGTGTGTTGTGGGTCCCGATCTATCGAGAGGCCTGGCTGTCCCTGGTGTTGTTATGCTGTCTCTCTACCTTCCACTTCTTGAGTGATGCGAAGGATCCAAAGTAAATGGGGACGACAGCCATGGTGCCGAGGGCAGCATACGCGACATAAAGGCCCTGCTCGACTGCCTCTGGCGAGGGCACGTACTTCTCAGTCATGATGAGTTGATGGGGATGGAGGAGAGAGTGATGGAATTTGAGATTGTGCAGATGTGGGGAACCAGGAAGCAACAAAAGGCATCTTTTTGTTGCCCTGAGTGCCCCCTGTGCAATTCGGTGGGACACGGTGATTGGCTAGACTGCATGCTCACGTACAAATGAGCGCGATCTGGGCTGAACACCACTGAAAATTAATGGCTCTCCTCTGCCCACTGACAAGGACAGACAGCGACAAGACAAGACGAGTGCTTTGTCCCCACTGCCTGGCCTAAAATAGAGTGTTTCAAAGGTTTTCCTATATTTGAAAAGACCAGCCAACGTCGCGTCTAAATAGACGGCCACAGATTCACAATATTGACGCCAAGGCGAGGGTTAAAACATTCTTCGCTTGGTTGGTGTAATTTGGCTCTTTTTGACATTATCGAGTTCAGCTGTGCGACGACGCGACTGTGCGAGTTCGAAGGTTGGTGGGAGGCGTGGACCTTGGAGCCAGGTCCATCCCGGGCGCGCGGAACATACACATGGAATTGTTGGTGGGAACGGTGAAGTACATTCTAAAGACTGACAGTGTGGATCTCAACAGTGATAATTGCTTGGAAGTCTAATGTGCTTGGGCAGGCTGGCATCTAATTTGTCTTCCGCAAGATTTGCCAGCTTCCATCGGTCAGCTAAATACGTCGGCTCGATAGTGCACGATGGTGGCTTTACTTCCAATGAACAGAACGGTCTGGCTGTTGATAGTGACCTGCAGATCGGGACGAAGACCTTCTCTGTCATCCTCCTTGCGCCTCTCTTTGGATCCCTCGGCAGATTTGTTTGCCCACTTCTTCTGAAAGTCGCTGAATACCGTGGAGATCAATGCGCGCAGTACTTTGTGTACAAAGCTATCTTCCCCGTCATCGGCGCTAAATGGATACAGTCAACTCCCGATATAATGACACGTTTGGTATAGAGATTTGGAGGTGTCATTGTAGGCGATTGTATGGGAATGTCGTTACAACGAGAAGAAATGCATAGTAAAAAAATATAATGGGAATTCAAGTGGTGCTACTACATGGAAAATGTCAGTACAACGAGTGGCATTATGACGGGAGTTGACTGTAATATGTTTGTGGAAGATCGTTTTTCCTACAAGTCAGAATAGAAGAGGAAAAAATGATTTACTTACATTGATCGAAATATGTCGATTCTGTCCATCGCAACCTCGTCGCCCTTCAGGCTTCTTGTTCGATTTTCCCTCCTGAAAGTTCTGACTCAAGGGAGAAGAGCAAGAGGGTGTTTGATGAGGAAAAGTTGAACCTGGACCGTCTGAGGAGGGAGCGGATCATGATGATCGTCGTCTGAGGTAAATCTACGTCAGCCAAAGTGGCAATGTGCCTGCGCTTCAATTAATGTCAAGGGTTGCCAATACCAAGAACTTACAAAAAACATTGGAGGTTTGCCATAGTTGTCGTAGTCTTCAACAGCTGAATTTATCTGTTTGACAACGATACGCTTCAGGTGGAGAATGCGCTCTTGGTTCAGAAGCTCTTCAATCTCTTTGGCATGCAAACTGGACCAAAAAGTCCCATTTGTGCTGCATCTCTCTTCCCCTCTCGTGCGAGTCTTGCATACTCGTCCTCCAAAAGACGATTCTCACTTTTTCTTAGAGATTGTAAGACCGTGTTTAGCCATATTCCATTATAGGTGTCCTTTTGAAGGCTGCACACCCCCATAATATCGAAGGCAATCCAGACATGTAATGTCCCGAGGTCGCAGAATGAACACCCGGATAGAGTTCTCAAATGTCTCTCCATCCGTGTTTTTCGCCATGACTTTACCGTGGGTAAGGTAGGCTGCGACAATCTCTCGGGCTCCTATTTAAAAGAAAAGGTTATCAGAATTAGACTCAATTTGTAAAATATTATTTTGCAGGGAATGCCATTCATTTCCTCGCAATATTACCTGGCCTTGATCCAATCTTTTTGATAACGTCGAAGTTGGTGGCGGCTCCCAGCGAGTGAATATTCTTGTGATAGTCATTCCTTGAAACTACAGCGAGCGCTGTTAGCTGCATCCGGGATATACCAAGAGTTGCGAGGACATCAGGAATCTTGTAAACAAGGATAAGGTTGTTGGAGACTGGGCGCCAGAGGGTCTTGACCGATTGATAGGCCATCATATCACTGTCCTTGGAGATAATGATGTCAGTGTCATGAACGTCTATAGCAATAGCAAGATCAGCCTCCGTTCTGCAAATGAAAACAGTCCAACCGCGTTGACGCATGTAGTTGACGAACTCCATACGACTCGCCAGCGACCAATAAAACGACGATACGAATCCAGCCTTGACATCGGTGAAGTGCCGCTTCCGGATTCTCATGCCACTATTCAGTCGTTCTTCGAAAGTGTTGATGCTCCTCTCCGTCCGGACCAGCGCCTTGTGTCGCGTTTCTTCTCGTGTCTTGGCCGTGTTCTCCTTTTCCACCGCCTGCGGGCCATCGACGTATAAACTCATGTTGAGCGTATTGCCAAAGCGTTTAATGTCGTCCTCTAAAATCCTGTGCGCTACATCTTGGGTCAAGTTCTGGTTCGAGTACGCTTGTCTAATGACGGTGAAACAGTTGGCCATCACATCAAAGCGACGCATGCCTGTTGTCAAGGAGGTTAGGGCTGATTGGTAGAGAACAACAGGTTTGTACCCCTTCTTTCGCAGGAAAGGATACCAACCGTAGAGACCCATGATTGTTCTTGTGGTGGTGGTCAGGGCATGTGCTTTCGGGTCGGATGAAAGAAATGAGAAAAGAGAGAGAGAGAGAGAGAGAGAGAGAAAAGCAGACATTTATTTTCCTTTTGTGCGTTTTGCCCCCCTGCGGTATTTTTAGGGCAAGTCTGGGCGGCTTCAAAAAAAATCATGTTGCTTCTGTACCAGATAAGACTTCAGACTTGAACCCAGGCTCTCCACCTCGTTACGACTGGCCCGTGCAATACGCTTGTCGCCATTCCCGCAAGCCAAAGGAATTGACCCACACGAATCGGTGATCGGTCATCTGTTGATCGGTCATCTGTTGATCGGGACTGCCCAGCCAAGATCAAGCTTCGGAAACGTATAGGACATGAAGTCGTGTATCACTGGCGACATAACCATGACACAACAGCTCAAGGAAAAGCCGTCTTTCCTTAGGGCCAAATGAACGAGAGGTCCGCAGGCGTCTGATCAAGGACGGACACGACAGTAGAACCCTCAAGAAAAAGCTACGTCCTACCGACAAGCAAGTGCGGCAGGTAAGGCTACACATGGCATGTTGCAGCCAGTTTGTAGGTGTGGATTATTATAATTTTTTCGCTGACTACACCTCTGCCTACATTGATTAGATGGAAGATATGCAGCAAGTGTCTGTCTCGTTTAACATTAAGGATAAATATATTCGCTACACCGTAGATGCGCTGCCTCGCAGCTGCACGCCAATTCAACCGAGAGCGTTCGTCGCTGGCTTCACAAGATCGAGGAGGAAAATGGAAAAGCAATATTCATTAAACGTCGCATCGTCAGTGAGGACGGTTTCATCATTGCATGATGTTCATGTTTTCAGTTACAGATGCGAATACTTGCGCCGATGCAATTTCTCCGGGTCTAATCGCTTGTGTCACTCGCGACCAGACTCTCTCATCAGTATGTCAAGGTTATGGCCGAAAATGATCGGATTGTTTGCATGGATTCAACATATAATACTATCAGATGTCTTGAACCGATAGAAGGATCGAGAACAGTGTACAAGTCGGCATACCTATTTACTTTGCTTGTAAAGGCTCGAAATGTTGAAAGCGGTATACCTGTCTCGTTCATGATCTCTAACTCTGAAAAGAGCGAGAGAGGAGGAAGTTGCTGAGGCTTTTCAGGAATGCGAACGCGAGATGTTGGTTGCTTGTAAGGCATCGATTGATGTTGTGAGGAATGGCAAAAAAAGACGATGCACACTGCAGTACTTCCAAAGCGCGGAGGTGGGCCTGAAGAATGCTGTGCGAGACGTTCAGGGGTTGATGTAGCTGGAGCTGGGCGCAGGTGTCAATAAACAATTCTTTCAGAAAGACCAGCAAGATCAAATGACTTTCCATTTATGGGTTGGTGGCGTTAGGTGAGAGAAGGAAATTTGGGCCAATCCGAGAAGTAGAATGCATGCCGGATTGCCTTGTTTGCCTGTGTATCTTATATCATCCGTAAAGCAAACAACCTGTTTAGATGAGCAATGTCGTGTTGCTGTCGCAAATTGTTGTTATTAATTTATCCAAGAGGGTAGCACCAACTACCAAGGGCGCAAACAGTTCTATGCGACTCCTCTCCACAAATATCCCCTGTCCATCTGTCACTTTACGGCACAGACCAAAGAAAAAGTAACAAAGGAGAGCTAATTGTCGCCGCAATACATACGAAGCTCACACTCTTGTTATTGAAAAAGAGATAACGCGACATTCGTCAGGGTCTTCGAATGAAATGTGTCGATAATAGCTATGAACTTTTATTTGGGATTCCTTCATCGTCGTCGTTGAGCAATGCGTTTGGCTCAGATGATAAAACTCGTATGTCCTAGTCGTTCTTAGGCGGTGTTGTTCTCTCTCCCTTTTTCTCTGACTTGCTGCTTATCTCAGTCTTTATGCGGATGAAGGAGTGAACGAAGACTGACCATTGGTGCAGCTCAGTCCCGCTGCCTGGATCTCTGCCGCATAAGCTGTCTGGAAGCTCGTCACGGACGAGCCACACTGATCCGCACCACTGCAGGAGCTGATCCAAGAACCGCTCAAGGATGAGCAAAGGCAAGCGGCATACGCAGACGAGACGGTGCCAGCTGTTGGGGTGACTCCGGCGCAGGCTGGGAGGGCTTGAAGAGCGTTTTGGAGGCACACCGTGCAGGCTGCTGGGTTCTGGGCGGAGACCACGGATGCGACCATAGCGAAGGCGGTGAGGGCGATGAGCGTGAACTTCATGATCGGAGCGACGGTGAGGTGTATAAAAGGAGAGTCTAGGTGTTGGTGAAAGAGGATAGACGGATTAGAGTAGATGTGGAGAAAGAAGAAAGACGGGAAGGAAATAGATTCTGGGCTCGCGTTCTTATATAACGACAGGAGTTTCCATGTGGAGGCGAGGGACGGGAGGGATGCCGAGAGGTTCACGCTCAAACGTTCGGATGGGCGTCCTGTTGGTCGTGTTTGGCGGAAGGGTTAATAGTGGCATGATGCTTGCGATACGTATAAGATGTGGAACAAAGAACCATTGCGCCGCGGGTCCCTTTTACCCTTTCAAGTTTTCTACTCCACAAGGTTGCATGAACTGAAGGAGCCTTCAAAAAAAACACAACCGCAAACAACCGCAAACAACCGCAAACAACCGTAAACAATTAAATGAGCCAGGAGCAGGGAGCGGAGGAATGCTAGATGTTGATTGGGAAGTGAGGCCAAGGGAGCAACCGACGCTCCGCATAGGATTAGCCCGTAAATCTTGCTTCCATTCCTCTCGCTTGTCGCCTGCGTTGTGTTGTGTTTGCTCTCAAATTGCAGTACGGTAGCATGCGATGGCCGTGAATGAATGCAAGAAAGAAAGAACCGACCAAACGGACCGTTCAATATGTTTATGTGCGATTGTTTGTGCAACAGTGCAGCCAAAGCCGATGCATCTCTTTAGTGGGTTGACAGAGCGCTTGGCACGGATTGGGACCTAGCCCATGCACACAAACAGAGCTCTTGTTTGCGGGCGCATCCGCCGCCCATCAGCGGCTAGGGCGATGTCTTTGTGCTTCTGAGATGACAAAGACAGAAATCCAACGCACTTCCAACAGTTCCGATGGTGCATTGGTGGTTGGTTGACGTGTCTCTGTTTGCAGGTCTGGTCCATTTCGTTGTGCGTAAACTAAAATTGGTGGCAAAAGCATTACCCCGCAGTCACGCCACGCCTCTCGACAACGATCCTCGACGTGGAGATGATAGCTTGAAACCCGAGTGCTCATCGATGCCCTGAAGCAGCGGGAGACAAATGGCCCATGTTATTTTATCCCTCCTACCCCTCCCCTGCACGCACATACTACATGCCGGCAGTCATTTCACGCCGCTTCAGATAGACAAAACCATTCGCCGACTTGTTACTCATACAAAAAGACAAGATTTGTCATTATTAAGTGGTTTTTTTGGGAGACATGTATCATTAGGAACGTACAGGCGAGGAGAATTCTCACCATAATTCGTTTTCAACAAAACACCAACCCCATTCCGTTTTTTTTTTTTTCTTTCTCATTCACAAAAAACACTTCTGTCGCAATGACCAAGGACAACATTCTCTTTCTCGGAACTGTTCGACACGCAAAGACGCAGGAGGCGGCTCTCGCAGCCAAGTATAACATTCATGTAATGGACAGATCAGTCAGCCACAGAAACAAATTTGGTGGCAACGGAAGTTTTCCCATGCACTGTACGTGCCTGTCAAACAACGGAGGAGATATTTTCTAACCGCCTATTTCATCTCCCTCTTGAAATGGATCTCTCCACGTTATCCAGTACTCGGCACCCACAAGAGCGGAACTCCTGGAGCAGATCCAGAGCGCCAAACACGAGGGCATTACCTTCAAGACCCTGTACCGAGGCTTTGCTTCCCATTATGTGAGTCATAACCTGCATCCCCTCTTTCTTAACTGTCTCTCACAGTAATTGGGTCTAACATTTAAATTTGTCAGGCGCTCGGAAGAATAGATGAACAGCTTTTGAAGGAATTCCCCCCTGGTCTTGAATTGATCAGCAGCGTTGGTGCCGGCTACGACTTTGTGGACGCCGCGGTTGCGACCAGGAACAAGCAATGGGTCACCAACACCCCAGGTGTCGTCGACAACGCCACAGCTGACGCGACGATCCTCTTACTCCTGAGCACTCTCCGTCATCAATACGAGATCGAACATGCCCTCCGTAACGGTCTTACGACGAAGCCCCGCATCGGAAGAGATCCAACGGATATGACGCTTGGTATTGTGGGTATGGGTGGGATCGGTAAAGCGGTCGCGAAACGTGCCCTGGCACTAGGTATGAAGATTGTCTACCACAACCGCCGCCCTATTTCCCTCTTGGATGACGATGGCACGGAATCACAGTTCTTAAAAATGATAGAGTATTTGCCCACATTGGACGAGCTCTTGGAGGTTTCAGACGTCGTTTCAATTCATGTCCCTCTGTCTTCAGAGACCCGCCATCTCTTTGGAGCTGAGCGGTTCGCAAAGATGAAGGCCGGCTCGTATCTTCTGAATACTGCGCGCGGTCCTGTGGTGGATGAGGAGGCATTAGTCCAGGCATTGGAGTCGGGCCATATCGCAGGCGCTGGTCTTGATGTCTTTGAGCACGAACCAAAGGTCCACCCGAGGCTGTTGAAAAACATGAACGTGTCATTAATGCCTCATCTGGGTGCGTTCACAGTGGAGACTATCATCAAGATGGAGGCTCTGGCAATGGGAAACATTGACATGTTCCTGTCCTCGGGTTCTTTACTCACGCCTGTTAATGACATCAACTAGAATATGGACATGAAGGTGCAGGGTAAAATAAAGCTGCCACAAACAAATTCGCCCACAATAATGACAACTGCTTCTACTCTAACATAGGCGCTGATGCTTTCGTGTAGCATGAAGCAGAACATGACTACTAGTTGATCTTATGGAGTGCCCAACCACTTGCTACACGCTTCACGTTCCTGTTTGATAGTTCTGTTCAATACAATTGATGAAGATAGACATTTTTATTCAAGGGAGAAACGAGGTCCACAGATCCTGAACATGACAACCGTTTACTTGCGGTTGGTGAGGATACTAACGAAGATCAGAAATGGAAAGCGAAACCCAATCGCGGTCAATAAAAAAAAACTTGCGCACCTTGATCGATCAGAACAAAACGTGTCATACAAGGCTCAGTTTTTGTACTTACCCGTCGTAGCGCTGCTTGAACCAGTTCATGGTCTCCTCCTTGGTGACACGGTGCTTGGAGCCGACCTTGGCAACGGCACGGCGACGCTTGGTGATGCGGTTACCGGGGCGGTTCATGCAGACGAAGAAGTCCATACCGTAAATACCGATGGAGGGGTCGTACTTGATACCCAAATCGATGTGCTCCTGGATACCGAATCCGAAGTTGCCGGTCTCAGAGAAGTTGCCCCTCTTCAACTCGTACTCCTTGACCTTCAAGCCGCGCTCCAAGATCTCCTCGGCCTTGGGGCCGCGGACAGTGACGTGGACAGCGATCTTCTCGTTACGACGGATACCGAAGGTACGGACGGTGTAACGGGCCTTGGAGTAGACGGGGGTCTGACCAGTCAACTGTTCCAAAACCTTGGCGGCACGGGTAAGTCTGTCTCCGGACTCACCGACGCAAATGTTGAGAACAAGCTTCTCAAGACGCAACTCGCGCATGACGTTCTTCTGGGTCTGGTCTTCGGCGGACTAATTGATATAGAGAGTGCAAAATAAGACGAAGTTATTAAGACCGCAACTCAATTAGCCGCCTCCGAACCATCCGTTTCCTGATACGAATACAAGGAAGAAGATGGTGCGTCGTGTTTCCCGCTACTGTTCCAGCTCCCAGCTCCTGTTGTCTCTGAACTTTGCAGTATGCTTTCCTGGGTTGAGTTGAGCAGCATAGTTTATTGAAAGACAGAGTAACGGCGAATAGAGCGGTGTCAGGCTGATCCTGTGAGTACACGGTAGTCGTTGTCCAGCGTGAGGGTGGATTTGTAGCGCCAGGCTGATGGGTATTTCTGATTAGTAGAATCAAGGGCTCGATTCCTACAGACAGCAATCTCCTCCATCGCACTTGATACTCCATGGTCGAGTGAAGTCTCAGTGGTTTAGGCTAGATCTCATGGCTGATTGATCGATGGATGGTGATTAACTATGATCTCCGATTCCTGTTCCTACTAAATGGCTCCGATATAAGAGTCGGTCGCAACAGCATTGAATATAGTGTCGATGGTGTCGATGTGTTGATCGATGGATGAATGGATAGGTGCACGCATCGTCAATCCGCCTGGTTCTTGGATAGTACCATTTTGAGTCTTAATATAGCGAAAGAGGGAGCTAATTTCTCGCCAGCCCGCCTTGACTTTGTATCAAATTTATCTGCAAGCCACCTTGTAATAATCTTCAACTTTATTGGGCACAATACCTCTTTTCCCTCGCGCAAAAGTATCAAGATTAGATCTTCTCATAGTCAAGCTTTCCTTCCAGCTTCTTGGCGTCTGCTACCTTGCGGACAGCCTTCATGAAGTCTTCCTGAACGACATAGTCGCGTTCCTCGCGGATGGCAAACATGCCTGCTTCCGTGCAAATATTACGGATATCGGCTCCGTTGAAACCATCTGAAAGCTTCACAACAGCCTCGTAATCTAATTCCCAACCATGAAAACGAATCATTAGAATCTGTCTGAAAAAGGGGCTAGAGGCCATGACAAAGACGCAAGAAAAAGGCTTACCGATATCACCCTGTTTCGTAATGCCAAGGGCGTGAATCTTCAAAATCTCCATCCTTCCCTGCTCGTTAGGCAGGGGGATCTCAATCTTACGATCCAAGCGACCAGGTCTCAGCAAGGCCGGGTCCAGGGTATCGGGTCTGTTAGTAGCCATGATCAACTTCGTCTGTCCAAGATGGTCAAATCCGTCCATCTGGTTCAGCAGCTCCATCAACGTGCGCTGAATCTCACGATCTGCCGAGCTTCCCTCCGAGAAACGACGTCCTCCGATAGCATCAATCTCGTCCATGAAAATAATGCATGGTTCATGCTCTTTGGCGTATGCTATTGCCGACATGGACGTACATATCTTAGAATTGTCACTTCAATTATAAGTGAAATAGAGCCGAATGCGTATCTCATAGAAGGGGCGCTTACCAAACATCTCGCGCACAACTCTGGCACTCTCTCCGATGTACTTGTCAACAATGGCAGAAGAGACGACCTTCAAAAAGTTGGTCTCCAGAGTACTGGCCACAGCACGAGCCAACAGCGTCTTGCCGGTTCCTGGAGGTCCGTACAACAGCACTCCCTTGGGAGGCTTAATACCAACACGCACAAACAACTCGGGATTCATCAATGGCAATTCAATGACCTATATCAGTTTTCGTCACGCGCAAACAGCATCATAGTTAGAATTTCGTAAATAAGTCGCTAAGTGGCGATCTTGCAGAAAACATTAATCCGTAATTTCTCTACCTCGCGCAACTCTCTGATCTGCTCGCTCAGACCACCAATTCCAGCAAAAGAGATCGAGCCTGGGTCTTCCATACCCATACTATAGACCATCGGATCAACCTCGCGAGGCAGCATGCGCATAATGGTGAATGTTGTCATATCCAGGGCCACACGTGTTCCTAGTTTCAGTTTTGACTTGTCCAGCTTGTTTCTGCATCCAACGACATATCGGGGCCCGCTTGCAGCTTTGATAATGACTAGATACAGGCACAATAATGCATTTCCAGGTGTGAGGGGTGTTTTGCTGCGTAATAAAGAAATAACTCGAACAGGTTGCGCAGACAGGTCATATTTCAGAAACCTACATCGATCTTCGTCCAGCTGCTTAAGTACGGATCCAATAATCTGACCCACGCTCTGGAGGGCTTTGATATCGTCCTCTGATTTGTTAAACGCGCGGTCCAGCTCCTTGAGACCCATACGCACTATTGATTGGAAAGGCAAGAACAGGTATGCATGTAGGGACCCGAGTCAGCAACTTCAGTTTGACGTGCGCTTTTGTCTTGTACAGAGCCAGAAATGAAGCATGTCCTATAAACGTACAATCTTTGACTTTGGCTTCCATCTCGCGGTGCTCGAGCAGCTTCCTGCGATAGTTGCTCAGTGCTGCAGCACGAGGATCGCTGTCCTGAGAACCTGAGGTTGTTGCCATGATGTATTTCTGAGCTGTTTCTTCTTGCTTATGTAGAGCTTATTCCTCGTGTAAGTGTGGTAGCGCGGTTGCCTGGTTCGATAAATGATTACGTCTAGGTGATTGGAGGATGTAGGATGTAGGAAAGAAGAGGATTGGCAGAGAATGAAGGAGGTGAACGCGTGTCTCGAGCCGCGAGCGAGTGACGAGTGACTGCCTACGTCACCTCGATTTTTTTTTTACATAGCAATTTCCAAGCGGCTTTTATTTTATTACAGATCGTTTTTGGTCCAAACTATTAGCCTAACAAAAGAACCAGGCCAACGCGCCCAATGCGGCTCCCATAGTACCAGCAACCAACTTCTTCGCGCCGTTCTTCTTAGGTGCAAGGATTGCTGGGGTTGCTGGGGTTGCTGAGTCTGCTGGGTTTGCTAGAGGTGCTGAGGTTGCTAGCGGTGCTGAGGTTGATGTAGATGCTGGGGATGCTGGGGACGTTGGAGTCTTGACACCGGTTTCAGTCGGCATCGCCTTTGCCATGCCATTGTTTCCGGTGCCGCTGCCCGCTGCTGGAGCTGGGTTTGCGGGAGGCGCACCTGCCACAGGCTGAGGCTTGTCCGTTCCAAGCATCTTCTCCTTTTCTGTCAACCCCTCATGAAGGACCGAGTCGATCGATTTTCCGCTGCTAGTATCCTCGGGCGAGACGTGCGACCCTTCCTCGGTCAGTTTCTTAAGAAGGTCATTCATCGAGTTTCGGTCAAGCCGATTGTACGGGATGACAAGGGGAGTGTTTTGACTGTCAAGGACGCTGTTGAGCATGAAGTGTGCAACGAAAGTATGAAAAAAGATATGCGGGTAGACTTTTAGAAGGCAAATCGCAGTTCAATAGGGCGTGTATGCGACTTGTAGCTGAAGACAGAGCAACAAATGCTTCCTTGCTTACACAACACCGCAGGAGCCTTTCTCGGGGTTGCATCCTAAGGAGTAACTACAGTGTAAAGTTGTGCGTCCACAGAAGCCACTGGGGATTGGAATTTGAGGACAGTGAGTAAATTAAATTCTACTAGGACTTCACGCAGACGCGTGTTGAATTTCCGCGGACCAGATAGTTTGTTCAGATACACTTACTGGCCTGAACAACAGTAGCCTTGATCACAGGAGAGGGAGTCAGTGCACGAGACGGGATTGTCCTCACGGGCCAAAACGACAGTAGCTACCGTCGCCATCAAAGCAAGTGTTTGGAAGCGCATTTCGGTGATGGATTGATTGGTGGTTGAAGAAGATAGGAAGCGGGTCTGACTGTATGATGAAAATAGAGATGAGGGCCAACGAACCAACAACGCAGGGGATTTATAGAAAGTCCCTCATTCTGATTCACTTATTATTGTCTTCGCTTTTACTTTGTTCTGTCTGACATTCCTAATTCTACTGTTGCAAAGTGTCGCCGAGGTTCTGCAGGTGTTCCCTGACACACATAACGCAGCAGACTGATTCCGATTCGGACAAGACAGAGGTTCTATCCTGCAATTTGCTCTGGCTCCCACTTCCTGTGAAACGCAACACAGCGCACGGACACAACAAGGCTACAGGCTCACACAGCTCCATGTGCGAGACATGTTGACTACGGACACAACAAGTGTGGGTCGGGATGTCTCGCGCGTCCTCTTCGGGAAAGCAATTGAGCATCTCTTTGGCCCTACATCGTGCCCTCGTCGATCAGTGCATCTCACAGCAGCGAGCAACTTGTTTGCGTCTGCGGCCTACTTGGAGTGTTACAGCGATGAGGCTCTCTGATGCTCGCCGCAATGCCAAGAGGCACTCGGACGGTGCAGGGTCCGAGATCTGAGGTCCAAATAGCTCATATTCAGCCTTCAGGAACATTGTATTTTTTTTCTTTTTAGCCAAGAGTTGATGCGTATTATTTTACGTGGCAAAATAAAATACAGACACAACATATTTTTTTCATCGAGGGAACAGGGGCTCAGGTGCGGAGTGGGAGAGGGTTTCCCTCAAATAGGGATCAGTCAGTTCGCCACCTCCTGATTCCATCATTCTCTTCATCCTTGCCCTCCCATTCTGCTTCGCTCCACTCATCTCTCACTACCACAGCCATGGCCGCACCAGCTTACACCCCCATCGCAACAAACGCCTTCAATGGCGCATTCCCTTCTTCGGACGATGCCTCTGCGGCAGTCTCATCCGCCTCGGCCTACGGACTTGGGTTCCTGCAAAAGTTCCGCGAGGAACGTCTTTCGTCCCTTAGGCCCGCCTCAGAGTTCTTTGACAAGAATCGCTTCTCCATGCCAAACAACGTTTCAAGTATGAATCGCTCAAAACACAAAGCGGATGGTGGGGAGGGTGGACGATCGCTTCTCATCTGGCATTGCGGCTAAACACTAATCGCTGTGTTTTCTATTTGCGTTCTTGTGATAGATGTCACCTCGAGATTCAACTACAACCTCACCTACTTTCAGGGCAACTATCTTTTGATGTTTATCGCCATTACCGCCTACAGCCTGTATGTCCGTTGTTCATTATCTCAGCATACGTGTTGGTCGATGCATTGCGCCAATTGATGTCTTGGCAAAACAGAAGAGATGCGGCGCACAACATTTTGTTCTCTGACCGTTTATCCATGTACTCTATGTACTATTGATATTCTAGGCTCACGAATTTCATGCTCCTGTTCAGCGTCGCCTTCACGGTCGGCGGAATGCACTTTATCCAGAGGGTCCCACCAGAGGGCATCACCATTGGACAGTCTAGGTTCCAGGCCAGTCAACTGAAGATGGGATTGATCGCCATCTCTGTCATCTTGTTCTTCCTCAGCTCAACCATCGGAACTGTCTTCTGGATCGTTGGTATGTGCTTGGCCCCGTCAATGATTTGTTCTCAAGTATGCGGTGGATCGATCCTAAACTTTATCCTCTTTTTATGTGACAATTAGGCGCCAGCGCTGTCGTGATCTTGGGACACGCTGGGGTGATGCAGGAGGGCGTTGAGGGCGACTTTGTAGCTGTTGTTTAAAGTCGGTTCTCTTATCGCAAAGAGAACATTGTGGTTTTCAAGGATCGTGTCAACTATATGCTTCCATATCCAGTCATCGTCGTTTCAAGTAATAAAATGTAGCATCCTCATTGAAGGTCCCTTTTTTTTTAATGTTGTCATCACTATTATTTTATCCTAACGCAAGCCCGAGTTGTTCAGCCATTCTCTAAACAAAGTCGAATTCAAAAGCAATAGCGCTGCCGTGCCCGAGAAGGCGATCATTGTGACCATGTTACGGCGGTACAGGTGCAACGATCTCTCTGAGTATTTCGATAGTGCCGATGTTTCTTTGGTTCGTTTGACTCGTGGCTTACTCAAAAGTTCGTCGATGGGGCCGAAATCCATGGGTTTTGTGGAAACCTTCTCGTCTTTTTCGTCATACAGATTAGTCCCTGCTTTGTTGAACGTATTCACGCAAGAGCTAACAGGAACAAAGTGTTAGAACAGCTACAGATGCTTTTCAGTAATGCGGATTCGATCAAGCGTCGGAAGACGACAGGCAGGGACATACTTTTCATCCAACCAGCTTTTGGCACGATTCTGGAGAGTTTCGGGAGGGTAAGTAATGTATAACTGATGTGCGTGGGAGATGACAACCTCCAAATCAACGTTCTGCGGAAACTTTGTCAGGAACGTGTGGACCATAGCGTTGTCGCACTCGACTTCAAACAACTCTTCGCGTCTTGACATGACCACCTATTGTGCGAGAGGCAGTTGTTGCACCAAGATAAGTTTCCATCCAATGGTTGAAGGCCGTTTTGTACTTTCACAGCATTTAGGACTTACAGCTGCGGTGAGGTAGACAGACATGAGTGGGTTGAAGCACAGCAGAAAGTCGTATATCCGGGCAATATTTCCAAAGTCCTGCAGATCATGCGCACACCAAGTGATCACCCAGCTCAGTGGAAAAAACGGCAAGGTGTTTGACCTACGCGAAAAATGAGCAGTTGGTAAGATTGCCGACATCATGTTTAAAGATTATCAGATATTGAGTGCTTTTGATATTCCTCCCCGTACATATCAAGGAAATCCTGAACCTCTGGGTCCTCAAGTTTGAGCAGCGCTGACATGAGTGAGAGTTGATCCAAAACTGGCTCCAGGTTTTCGAGCATGCAATCCCTGAAAAAGAACATCGCTATGCTCTCTGCAGCCAATGTGGCAGCCTCTTTGCCAAGTACTTCTATCAGGCAAGTACAGACATCGTGGAAGCCCTGTTCAGTTGGATGGGAAAAGGTTGAACGTCAGTTTATTAGTGATCGTTCTAGCAAACCCCGATGCGATTTTCATCCATGTTGCCGTCGTACAGTCACTCACTTGGTAGTATGCAAGTTTGGGGTGCCGTTTCAGCACATCAAGAATCACATGCAAAAGATCGTCCTGCTTTTGTCTCTTGACAGCCTGTCGACTTTCTAGAGGAGCGGAAAGAATGAGTGAGTCTCCATGGGGCTCCTAAGACATGCGCTTATCGTTTACAAGAACATGTCAAAGTGAGCTCACTTGTATCGGAGGCAAGGTGCGTGAAAGATCTTATAACGTCTAGTCGAACTTGCTCCTCATCCTTGTGCAGACTCTTTTCATCTGCAAGGTAAACAAAATGTAAAGTTAGAGAATTTATCTTTTAACAATATCATACCAATATTCAATTGTGGGGGGTTTACGTGCCTATGCTGGATTCGTTTCTTGGCACATGTGTGCGCAAAAGCAATGGCCTATGAAGCGTGGCAAAAATCACGGTCAATACTCCGTATGCAGTCTCAACGTCTTTCAGTTGTTGCAAGCCATGAAAACATTGAAGAGCTGACGGACCACGCTCGCCTTCTGATGCCATCGTTGACAAATCCTGTTCCTGTTACAGCGAGTCGCCTTAATTCTCCAATATTTCCCGTGACTATGGCTTCGTCTAGCGAGCGAATGCGCTTCTCCTTCTCGAGTGAGTCCTTGGTTCTCGGTCGACGTTGTCGCAAGGACCCTCCGTTGGCGAGGCTAGTGGACTTTGCCTTGTAGTAGTTGGTCTGGAGTTGTCTTGCTCGCGTCATAGCCAGAATAGCGGCGACGACAGCAAGGAGTGTTCTGGTGTTGATGGAAGGAATGGTGAAGAAATGTTTAGCTGACAAAAGATGAAGAGGTAGGGAAATGGAGGCAATTCAGAATGAAGAAATAGAGCAAGTTTCCCGTCGGATTCCCATGCTCTGACATGGAGACGGTATTGCCACAGCTATTATTCCGTACGAACAGTCACTCTGATCAAAAAATATATTATTGTACATTATGCGCTGTTCTCTCTTCTTCAACTGATGCTGCGTCTGTTCTATTGTTGTTGGTAGCAAAGAGAGCTGGCCTGCGAGCTCGATATTCAGCAATCGGCACCTGGAATCTTTGTCCGATCCAGCACGTAGCTCCTTAAATTGCCCGGCACAAGACCTCGCCTCCAGCACCCTTCTCTAAAGCCTCTCTGAGCTCCAGAATTCCATAGTTCGTGGTGAGGATGGCAATCTCACCTGGCTGCAGGCCCTTGATGAACTGTGCGCGGTTTCCGGCAGCCAGGTTCTGGAGCTCCTGAACCTTCATAACAATCTTTTTCGAAGGCTTGCTGACAGCGGACATCTTCTTGAGGACAGGCTCATCGTTGTTGTACTTGAGTTCGAGCCAGAGGCGACGCGTGGCGATATTGTCAGGGGTGGTGGCGACGTAAGCGGCGTCGGGCTGGACATGATCGCCGCGGCTGACTCCAGCAATAAAACCTTCCTTGTAGAGGACGTTGGCGATTGAGAGATTCATTTTGGTGTCTGGAACAGCGATCCTGCGAAGACGAGCGCGAAATCCGTTCTGGACGCGAGCACAAAGATCGTAGTGGCGAGGCATGATATGATATTTATGTGGCGAGGAATGGATCGGAAGATTCAATGGATGGAAGACTGCCAGGGTTGTTCCTGAGGTGCATTCTTGATCGGGCTGTGTTTTCAAGTGAGGATGGAGGTGGCTTTGTGTTGCCCATGGGAAATGAGGTCACGTGTACATATAACCCTGCGTCCCGTCACCAAAGCCCGACGTTGATGAAGCCGTTGTGGAGTTGTGCTGCTCGCTATTTTTCTTCCATCCCCCACTACTTTAACATCTCATCTCTCCATTTTGCTTTCATACCTTCCGCTCTCCCCTCTCCCAATCCCGTAATTCGGCCTCATCGCTCACCACCTCTGCAACTTTTTTTTTTTTTTTTTTTTTTTTTTTTAAGGGGACCTTACATTACCTACTCAAAAGGATCCCAAGTTGC
>MU616987.1:0-28294 GCA_025201705.1 Dissophora ornata
TGGGGGCTCGAGGAGGGAGTGTTAGGTGTTTGAGGGAAGGAAATGAGGTTGCGAAGGGAAAGGGGGCTTTGCTGGGGTTTTGGTGGATTGGGTGTTGTTGAGTGGCAAAGGAGCTGCATCGACAAGTAAGGAAAGGAGGTAAAAGTAAAGACAGTTAGTATTAATGTCAACACAGAAGAGAAGTTGTTCGTTTCCCCCCCTGCCGGAAAAAAAAAATAAATCTTTTCCCATCCCGTGTTCCTTTTTTTGTCGTGGGAGACGCGTTCACGGACACCTACACACTATGAAATGCTATTTCGCGTCCTGAAGTGTGAATTCCAAACAAAGGGGTAGGAATGGGATGATGATGAGAAGGAGATGTGAGATGAGAGTTGATGAGTGAGAGCGGAGCAAGAGAGTATTCGAAGGACAGAGGCTCTGTTGTTATTACTTTTTTTTTTTTTATACTTTTGCTCACACATCATTCTTGGATAATTATAAAAAAAAATGCAACGTGCCAATTGGCAGTAACGTGCTGGTTAATGGCAGCCCTGGTGCCCGTACCCTTTGTACCACCTGCACTCTAAATCGAACAATCCCAATCCTTCTCCCCCAAAAAAACAAAGCCGGGGTCTGGGAAGGTGGAAGGAACAAGTGCGCTAACGATCCAGGAGGAGTCAAGGGAGTAATGTTTTTTGTCGGCCCGAGACGAGGAGAGAAAAAAAAATGAAAGGGGTGTGTGCGAATTCTCGCATCATTGCCATTGCTGCCATTTGTGTCCCCAAGGATCAAAGATCAGGCGAAAGAAATACGGGGTGGAAGCGTACAGGCGGAGAAAGGGAAGCAAGATGGTGCACCGTGTCCATCTCACAAAGCCCCCTGGTGCGCAACCTTGTATGACAAACAAAACAAAGCAACAAAAAAAAATGGTTGCGAGGAAACATGGGCCTTTAGCCCATTGCTTTTTCATCCCCCGCGACTGTTCATTCAAAACCAGGAACGCAAAAATCCGTTTGCGAGGCAAGGTTCCCCCGAGGGGGCACCTCTATGCAGTCTACGCCCTAGCCTTTCTTTTTCTAAAGCGCCTCTCATCGTAAGCATGACTTCATTGGTCAATACTAACACAACGCCTTTTCTATTGTTTTCTTTTTTAGGTCGAGGACAAAGGAAGGAGGCAAAAGTACAATGACAATATCTTTCGGCTTGCCCGCCCGGCTGTGCGCAGAAATTAAATTTAGAAAAAAGATGCAGCGAACAATGAAGGCAATGCGGGGGGAAACTGTGTATTTAATACAGCTGCGTTCATGACACACCCTCTGCATGCTCCGCATGGCGGTAAAATAACGGCAAAGACGCATGCGAGGGGGGGAGGGAGTTTGTTGACCAACAAAGTAACAGAAGACGACAAAAATAAAACTACTGTAAATTCTGTGTATCCAGAAACGTTCATCCGTCGACTGAGACCCTACCTTTTGTTGATGAAGAGACAATAGGGGGGTTTTTTTTTCGGGTGTGGTTCTTTTTGTGGTTGCAGAATGAGGTGGGGTACTGGAGATGGAAAGTTTGGAATGGTTCACGAGGAAACCACTCTGGCGAGGGAGTGTAGTGTATGTAGGATAGGGGGGGGGGGGAGGAATGTGTTCTCTGCGTTCTTAGAGGGGAAGTAGTCGTTGTCGAGTGGAGTGTCGTTACTGTCGTTAAGAAAAAGAGGGGTGGTTGTTGAACCTGTATGGTCGTGAAAAATCGTAAAAGTGAGTTATTTTGGAACCAAAGGTCAACTCCCGGGACAGGGACACGCAAGGAGGACTGAGATGAACTAGGAAGATGGAACAAGGAAGGTAGAAAAGAGAAAAGTGGAGATGATAATAGCAACAATAAAAATATAATAGCAGAGGGAGAGGCCGTTGACGGGCCATCAACGAGAGCGATAATACCCCCCCTCCCCCCAGCAGCAAAAGAACTGGCTGGACCGGCTTCAACCAGCGTGCGACTTCTGGTTCAAAGTGATTTTTGGATGCTCACTTATTGAACGTTGGACGAAGAGCTCGCAAGAGCCGTAAGAGTGAAATAGCCGAGAACATAATTAGGTTCGCGCATCATTCCGGGACTACACAGAGGTACCATTCATGTGGGAGTGATGCCGATCGAGTGTGTAATTTTGGAATGGCATCAAGGCGGCAATAGCTTTTATGGACCATCCCTCACCGCTTAAGACATCGACGTGCTGTTGCTGACATTTTCAGCATGCGAACTCGTGCTGCTCTAAAAATTCGCCGAGCATGCACTGCCAAGCTGGATGCGTCCAAAAACTGGTTCTCTACTATTTGCTCAAAAAGGATTGATTGCGCCCGACATCTAAATTGCGACTTTGATAATCGTCCTCGGAGGCTCAACAGCGCTTTTTAAAATAACTCGAGCCAACCGCGTTGCCTTGCCACCCATCGTCGAATTCACATCAGAGGCAGCTGTTGCAATGTGCTGTCCATTTCCTACTTTGTTTGCTCCATTGAGGTGAAGGGTTAATAACGTAAACATGACGAATATGGCGCCAACGGTCCTTTGAAAACGAATTACAAACAAATGGCAAGAGCCGACCCCACGGTAAGAAAACTATTCTGGACGATATCCATTCAACGTACCGTATACGTGGCTGGCATACACATAAACAACGAGAGCAATTGTGCTTCGAAAAACAGAGCAGTGGGATCTCCCAAGCCTGAAATACATATTGTGGATGTGGGAGCTCGTTGCGGATGTGTCAAGCTAGCTGCTCCCTGACACGCGTTGTGCCCATGGGCGCGTGTTTTCTATTGTCTCTGTTTTCTAGGACTCATCATCCTTCCACGTCACGCGTTGCATGGAATTTCAGAGTGAAGCTCCGCTGCGTTTGTGTGCATTCCTTTCTTTTGGAAGACTAATCGTCTCTGTGGCATCACAATGCCATTGCTAAAGTCGTACCTGCATGGGGACCTGTCACCTCGCGATAGAGCTGCGCTGACCGATATTATTGCTCAGGGAATAAAAACTGGTGCGACAGCAATGCCATTAATACCATTCGACAACCCTCTACTCATTTGCTCATTCGTCTTTTTTTTTTTTTTTTTTTTCACTTGCTGCTTCCAGTGAGACGCTTGTGCTCCGCTAACATTTATTTATATTTTTATCTTGCAGACGCCAGCCTGGTCCTGGATCCCAATGCAGCCGTAGCAAAAACGAGTGGCCGGGTCTCAAAAGCTGTAAGAGAGAAACGACCTGCAATATATCTCCTGGGAGCTATGGATCTGGTTCGCTCAGTGCTTCTTAGCTAAGAATAATATGCATCTATTATCTGCTCATTCACTGCAGGTAATTGAGAGTCTACTTGACAGAGTCATTCTGCCCGCCATGTTGGACACTACTCCAAGCCCGACTCCGGCGTCCGATCTGTATTTAGAAAGGAGCTCCAGGGGTCGCTCCTCTCACCTAGCGACGGGTTGGAAACGGTATCGGCCCTGTCCTCATTCTTTGTCATTCTTTTTTCGATCAATTTGACGCCACTAAAATTCTGGTTCTCGTCAATAGGATTGATCAGCTGATTGGTGGCGGTTGGGTCCCTGGGGAGGTGAGCGAGATCTGCGGGTCATCCGGGGCTGGCAAGACGCAAATGTGTCTCAACGCAATGGCCTCCATGCTTGTTCGAGACAAGACATCGCGGGCCATTTGGATTGATACGCTGGATGGAGGGTTCTCTGCTCAACGCAGCTCGGATATCATCCGTGCTCATATGCATCTCGAGGAAGAGTCCCCAACAGAGGCAAGTGCCTGTTCAAGGAACAATGACAGGTCGGTCGCATCTCTTGCTGACGTTTTTACTGCAACCAATATTTGCCCTAATAGGAACAGGTAAAGGGCGCTCTATCCAGGATTCAGGTGTACGGATGTCGCGATGTTTATGATGTTATAAACGTGATTGAGGCCATACGCGCAGATTTTGAGCAAGCTGATCAGACCTCTGAACCGGCTGCGCGGTTGATTGTCATTGACTCGTTAACTACGGTGCTTACTGGCCTCCTGCGCGGCACCGACGGTGTGGGTATGTCAATGCTTTTTGATTGTCCTTGTTCAAAACTTGGAATGTAGTGAGTTGGACTTTACAACTGCTAGCCTGTGCTTTTCGTAGGCCACGCCACTATGATGCACACCGCGCGGGAATTGCGTCGCTTGGCATTAGATTTTGATGTAACTTTGATGGTAAGAGACTGAGGAGATTGGTTGTGGATGTTGTCATCACCATATTCAATTATATCTAACAGGGAAGTGCTGTTTGCTTGCAGGTTACAACCCTCTCAGTGCAGATGTCCTACCCTGAGGAGCAATCGCCGTCGATTTTGATGACGAGCAATTCAAAGCCGAGTCTGGGCAGTAGCTGGAGATACGCCACGGATCTACAACTGTATCTCACAAGGCTGAATCCAGCCTATCATCGTCATCAGCAGCAGTATCAGCAGCAGCAACTGATCGGTTCCTCGACTGCTAGGATGACCACGAGGTTGGAGTCGGACCTATTTGGCGATGATCCGGATATGGACGAGAGCAGAGTGCCAGACGAAAGTGGTGTTAGCAATGCGTCTTCACGGGTTGCGGAGATCATGAAGTCCAAAAGAGTGGTAAGAAAGAGTATTGTCTGTGTGAGCATAGAATGTGTGGTGGACTGCGACGTAACAGATTGTTCTCACGATCAACTTCACATCACCCCACTAGAAAATCGGCGACTGGTGCATGTTCGATCTCTGAGGCTGTGAACCCCAAATGCCATGTTTATCCGTCCTCTCTTGTCATATTCTGTGTCAATAAAACATTCCTCTGCTTCCTTTCTCATGGCCAGAGAACACTTTAGCCTTCCTGGTCTCTCACGAGTGTCCGGGCAATGAGTTTTCTGGCACTTTACAGTGTGTCCATGGGGTGTGAACCTAAAAAAAGCGGGGCATCCATCCTCTCCCACACCGCTCCGATCGCCAACAATCCGGCCAACCTTCTCTACTTTCTCACCTGTTTGTTTCTTTTTCTGTTTGTACCCATTCCCTGCGAGCCGAGCACTTACACAAGAACTGTTGTCGGCGAGCGACTCTCTTTCCCTCTCTCTCCATGCTGAAGATTGCAATCAATTCCTCGACCCGAGCACGACTGACCATTCAGTCCCTGTCAACGGCCCGCCTCTCTCTCCATCATTCGCATCTGAACCCGACCAAATCCATTCAACATACTCAACAGCAGCAGCAGCAGCAGCACCGGTCTTTCTCTGCGCTCTCTTCCTCTCCACTTACAGTCTCGTCGCCACCCAATAAACACCGACAGCATCTCTCTCGCTTTGCAACAAGTGGTACCGTTGTTATTCCTGCGCCTGTCATGTGGTGTCCCCTCCTGGATCTTTATTTTGGTATGCTGACTGACCTTTTTTGTTACAATCCTGTTTTTCATCACCTCGCGTCAATCACCCTTTCTAGCAACCATGTCCACGGAAGACAAAGAAAGGCTGAGGGACTCCTCGTCTCTTATCATTGCTGCACCCATCTCAAAGTCCAAGGTTGAACCCGGAAAGGCCAACTACAAGATCTTGCTGTTACAACGTAGCCGCCTTGGCACCTCTGCTAGTGCCCACGTCTTTCCAGGTACGTCTAATCACTATAGGTTACCATCGCCTATATTTGCCGCCGCCACTATTGTTTTCTCAACTGGATGTTGTCTATGAATACATGTTAGGTGGAAACGTGGATAAGGCAGATCATGACCCGCGCTGGGCAACTTTATTGAACTACAAGCCCACAGGGTTGAACCCCCCGCCACTCCACAACGCTATCTGCGCGATTCGTGAGGCTTTTGAAGAATCAGGGGTGCTAGTCAGTGACCCGCCTATGGAACTTTCCAATGACGAGATCAAGATCTGGCGAGAACGCGTCCACGACAATGCGGAAGAATTTTACAACCTTTGCACGTCCCATCGTCTCAAACCAGCCGTCGATCGCCTTTGTCACTTCTCATCTTGGATCACCCCACCTATTGAGGCTAAACGGTTCCATACACAGTTTTATCTTACAGTCTTGCCTTGGTCCAGCGAATCGTTCTCGGATTCGAGAGTGTTTGCGGATGGCAAGGAAACCACGCGACTGGATTGGTTCACGCCCGAGGAGGCGATCGAGGCTTATCGCTCGACCACCATCCAAACGTTTTTGCCGCCGCAGTTCGTGTCGCTCGCACACCTTTTGCCAGTCAAGAAACATGAGGACTTGCTAAAGTATTTTAAGGACCGAGAGATCTTGACAATCATGCCAGAGTTCAAGATGGATTCCCAGGACGACCAGGGAATACATTTAAGCGGGATCTTGCCCGGCGACGAGGAACATTCGACACAAGTGCAAAAGGGCCATAAGCATCGGATTCATATCACGAGGACCAAGAAAGGCATGAATGTGCGTAAATACGTCCATGGTCCTACAGAGGTCAAGGCTAGACTCTAGAAAAGATAAAACGAAATCTGCTGATAGAGAAACGAAACTTTGTGGCAACACAGGCCAGATTTTTTTTTTTTTTTATTGTCGGATATACATGTATATACTTGGATTTGCCCATTCATAATTAGCATCGCTCAAAGACTTTGTACAGATCCTTGACTTGAGCAACCTGGACCACCATCCCCGATTTTTCAATCAAAGCTTTAGGTGGGATGAAATTCTTTTTGAACGCAGGGAAGATCAGTGTCGACACCATGTGCTGAAATTGCGCATCCTGGATTTCCTGCGGCGATTTTCCATCTGTGCCCAATGTGTCGTCGCACTCATCGCCATTGTCCTCTTCGCCTGCCAACGGGTCTTCGACTCGCTCTGGCTGGGTGCTGTAAAATATTGCAAGCTCCCTTGACACAGTCTGGAAGCATGTCTTTTCCGACGTCCAATCGATCTAACGTAGAGACACAGGATGATGAATAAATTATAATAGCCATCCATACTACTGGCGCTAGTAATCATGAAACGAGTGTTGGATATAGTACCTCAGAGCCTAGTCGCCAAAGGAAATCTGGGAGCTTTTCGAGGTTAGGGATGTATCCCCTAATCATCATGGGGATTGCTGTAAGATCTCCATTGTCTGTGACACACACTGAAAAGTATTCTCGTAACATCTCTTTCCTGCTGACAAGTGTGTTTTTAACAGTCTAGCAACGTAGAGCGGTGGTCAATAAAAGATGATCCATACTCATGGACAATCTCGAGTAAAAAGTCTTGCTCCGTCATATTACCTCGGCGATCTCATCCTTCGGCTTGAGTTCCTCGGGCCATTCACTTCTTTCCATCAGTTCCTGCTCATCGTCAAGTGCCATCAGGACCATTTCCTTGATAGGAGCTGGTGTTGATAGTCGGATGAATCCAAAGTTTGAAAAGTCGCGCAAACAGATTTGATAGAAAAGTTCCTCGCTGACAGCCTCGTAATTAACCAGATACAATGCCAGCTCGTTCTGTATCAGCCCGCGCTGATTATCCAGGATGCCGACAAATGTGTGGTTTGCAAAAATCGGCGTCAAGATCGGATGCCCCTGCTTCCTGATCTCGTCTCGCAGCTGGATAACACTTGTCAGTTTGACTTCAACACGCTGTTGCTTTGTCCGCGTGCTCGTGGTGGAAGGCTCCCCTCGTTGTGAAGATGATGACCCTCTATCCTTGGTGGTGGCTGAACTGACCACGACTCGTCCGTGAGACCCTTTAGAATTACCTGGCTTCCCCGAAGGGTTGCTTTTAAATTGCCCAATCCTGGAGAGCAGAGATCCTGAAGATTTTTTTGGAGTTTGGTCATCGGCATCTTCTTCCTCGCTGTCATCAAATGCGGTTTTGCGACCTTTTTCTGGGACCCTATTTTCGCGCACTTCTTCCATCTCCTGATCTTCATCATCATCAATCCCTTCCATCCGCTCAACTCCGACTTTGACGCGCTTATGACTGGAAGAATTGATGACAGAGTATGGCGATGACGGAACCAAGAACGAATCCAATGTCTGTGCTCGACTGTCTGTTCGAACCTGATCGTATTCATACACTTTCGGGCCTAAAACAGTGAGAGTGGAATCAGGACACCTATGTCACAGTATGACTATCATGACTGATAGCAGAGTTTTCGTAAACTTGATATTTACCTGACTTCTTGTACGTGGCCTCATCGGAGCGGGTTTTCGCGCTCACTTGTGGCAACAATGTCTGTGTCAAAAAATTCCTTGAGACATTGGCATCGCCCAGTCGATCTTGAATCGCATCACAAATGGTTGCGATGATCTCTTCCTCGTTCATAAAATGCACCTACATAAGGCATGTTATTTGGGTCAATATCCTTTGTTGAGAACATGTGATCCGCTGTCTTATATAACACTTCGTACCTCCCGTTTCGTAGGATGGACGTTCACGTCGACATTTTTTGGATCCATCTCCAAGGAAAGGTAAACCCAGGGATGGGTGTTCTTTGGAAGGTATGCCGCATAAACCGACTCGATCGCCTTCCGTATGGCAGGAGAGTCGACAGATCGATCTAAACACAGTCGTACCGAAGGTCAGTATTCAGTCTTGTTCCTGCAGCACGATACAAATCCAACCGCGATTTCGACCGAATGCAAGTGTCACTTACGATTGATAAACAGCAGAAAGGCGAACTTTTTGACACTGTAATTCGCGTTTGAGATCCATCCCTTGATCTTTAATGGGTAAATGGGATAACTTTGTTCTAAGGATAGCAACTCATTTGCGACGGAAGATCCATAGATCTGTCGGATGTTATCGAGGACGGTGGCTGTAGTCGTTGTATGGACATCTGGGGTATTCGCGCCCACCTGACAGTGCAATACGAGATAACAGGTTAATGACCTGCATAGAGTAAGAAACCTTGATTCGTGATACATTACGCAACTTACTTTTCGGCATGTAAAGCCGGTTCCCTCGTTGTGGATTGCGTATCGATTGACAACATCCAATATCCGATTGTATTCCTCAGTTGCATTCTTGAGTGCTTTTCGTCTTGTCGGCACATTATAAAATAGATCCTCGGCCTATACTCGATCGAGAATGTATCAGATGACGAGCTGCGAAAACGAGGTTGATGCATCTTACGTCGACATTTTCTTTTCCTACCGAAATTTGCGTTCCGTTGTTTCCAGCACAGGGCTTAGGTTCAGCAACTGCTCCTGGCTTGGCGGGTATAATGGCGCCATCTGAATACGATGCTCTAGAAAGAAAATCATAACCTTAATGTCAGTGTGCGGCGTGGATGCTAACATTGGTGTTGGTTCGCTATCTCTCCTATGAACTCACTTGTAGGCGCAATTGGAATCCTTGGTCTTTGTTGTAATAGTAACGTGAGCAACATGACTGACACTGGCCAATGCCTCTCCTCGGAACCCATAGGTAGACATGGACGACAGGTCGTCAAAGCTGCGTAGTTTGCTAGTCGTGAAGCGCTCGCAGACGATCGCCATATCCTCCACCTAAATTGACAGTTTGAAAATGACGTGTTCGGCAGTCACGGATTAATTTATCCGCAATTGTCGCCCAAAAGGAAAGACGAGGGCCAAAAAAAAAAAAAAAATGGTGGCGTGTGCATACTTTGATACCATGGCCATTGTCTTGGATCTGAAGAAGCTTCAGCCCACCGTCCTTCACTGAGACCTGGATACTGGTAGAATTTGCATCAAGTGAGTTCTCGATGAGCTCCTTGAGTGCGTTTGCTGGGCGATGAATAATCTGGTGAAACAGCATGATGATCGGGCTTTCATTAGTCATGCTGAATCATAGAGCACGAGCGTTTTGCAGAACCACGTGAAGCAGGGGGTACGTACCTCGCCGGCAGCGATCCTGTTGACAACAGCCTCATCCAGACGCTTGATGGTCGGCACCGCAGCGGTGTCTACGTTGGATGGGTCTGCGACGGTGGACATGGAGAGCAGGAATGAGTGGAGGTGTAGCGCCAAACAAGGGCTACACAAAGCAAGTGTAAAAAATAGTGGACAAGGATGGTGACTTGCTTGTCGACGCCACTGGGCCAACTCGCACCGCGTTGAAGTTGCGCGGTGCAGCTCTTTTTTCCCGCTTTCCTTCCATAACATCTTCTCCCTTGCCCCCCACGTCTTTGTCGCCAACACGCCGGCACTCTGAGGTCCTTTCTCCACACACCTTCAGAGGAACTCAATCTAGATTCTCGTGTTGCCCTTCCTGGCACAGCCGGATGCCACGTTCTTTTTAGCCCAACTAGACTGTCTCATTCCATTCGCGGTATCCCCATTTGCACCTCCACCTTCAACGGCTCTTCCCTCTCTTCTTTAACACCCCTCGTCCAATAAACGATACAACTCCCACAATATACATGCAGGTCTCGACACCAATACCGCACATCGATCAGGAAAGCAGCTGGGATTGCGGACTGGCATGTGTCGCCATGGTGGCCAATGCCTTGGGCGCACACCTCTCCTTGGCGGAAGTGACCATGCACTGCTCAGGTATATGGCTGCGCTTTGTGTTTTCGCCCAAGCCAAGCACCGCTATCAGTCTAGATTTTCACCCGCTCCATCCGCATGCCGTTCACCGCTCTCCTTCCTTGCTCTTATTCCCCTCTATCATCTCACTGTCTCCACGCCAGCTGTGCACCTTTGAACTGGATACTGATTGGTCCGCGCATCTCGTTCTTTTCACTTGTGTCAAACAGTCGAATCCGTTTGGACAATTGACTTGGTCTATCTCCTCCGAAAGCTCTCCAACGACCAAGTCAGCACACCGAGCCTCAAGAGCCCTCCGCTACTCATCCCTTCGTTATCACCGGGCCGTGATGAGGGCTGGGACTTTACCTATTATACGAGCACCATTGGCGCTGATACTGCCCATTCAAAAGAGAGATTTTACCGGAAGGTATGTCGGTCGTGCAACCAACCGACTTGTCGAACAATTCTTCGAACGCGCATTGTTTTTTGCGTCCCATCCATTTTCTTCCCTTTAGTTTCGTCGCCTTTCAATGATAGCTCGATTTTCTCGTTACAACCCGAGGCAGCCATACTAACCCAACCCTCCATTTTTGCATCTATTTCCTTCTATCGTTGCCGACATGTAGTCCTTTGACGATGATCAAAAGCGGGTGAATGCACTCTTTGAAAACGCGGAAGCAGCCAACATCAGGGTCATTGAATTGTAAGCGGTATTGGAGAAACGAGGGCAGATCATTGGACGGGAACAATGCGAAAAAGGAGAAAAAAAAATGACGGTCGCGTGAGAGGATCGAGCTGGACATATGATCAACGCAACAGCTTTGCTGGCATGAAAATCGATCTGACCATGCGCACTCTTTGGTAATTCTTACGCTTCTAGAACGCTTCCGCTGAGTGATTTCAAACGATTCCTGTATTGCGGAAATTATGGAATCATCGCGCTTGTAAATCAACGACTACTGAAGTGCCCACAATGCCTGGTAAGATATGCGAGACTGTGTAACACAGGTCTTTGGAGAGGGTTGATCGCTTCAATCTCATACGCACTGTTCACTGCTTGTAGGAGAAAACTGCATTCTGCAGTTGCTCAGCGGGAACTCTCGGATCGATAGTTCAACGGATGAAAGGATTCCGATATATCGGTAAGGAGCTGATCTAGCCTTTTTTTTTTTTACTGACATGAGACATGCAGTCACCAGCATGGTCTCTTCTTCATGCATTCTCACCTATGCCGCGCGTCGTCTTTCTGGATGTAGGACATTTCATTGTCTTGGTTGCCTATGACCCTACTGAGGATCGGTTTTACTATCGAGGTGAGTCCATTTTTTAAATGCTGCAAACATGAAACCATTCGATTCATAGGCTGAGATTTGGTCCACTTTTTCTAATACTTGTTGCTCATTTCGCCTTGATGGCTGGAATAGACCCGGCTGAAGCAGACGATCTGTGCAGTATCTCGGCGGTAGATCTGGAGCGTGCTAGGAATTCGATTGGCACCGATCACGACTGGTACTTGTCCAACTTTGCTTTATCAATATCCGTCCATACAGATCCATGTCGATCCCATGCTTACGCAGTACTCTTGTTTTTTTTTTCTTTTGCTTGGCAGTATCGTGGTCAAAGTTGCCTAGACAAGTACTATCCAGGGAGTCGAATTGGATGCTCCTAAAAAACATACCCACCGATGGCCACCTGAATTGTACATAATACACGTCGTTTTTCAATAGCGCTCTGCCAACTTTGACAGGACAGAAGCGGTATCGACCACTCGCAAAGGCTACCATATACCACGCCACAAACGCTGAAAGCGCAAGCGAAATAAAGTGCTTCCTGGGATTGTTTGCATGCGCCCAGATAAATAAAGTTGCTGAGTTTTCTCTCCACTCACGCTGACTCTTTCTTTCGCTGGACAGTCACTTTGCGCGCCCTTTAACACAAACAAATCTGACTATAAAGAGGGCACATTTTTTTCTGCTTCTGAGGTTGGTTTTTTTTCTTTGGTTTAGCTTGGGTTTTCTTTTTCTCTTTTTGTTGGCTGGGTTTCTTTTTTTTTTTTTTCACCTCTTCACCTTCTCCTCTCCCGTTCCCCCTTCCTACAAGAACAAGCACATTCAAAATGGCTGACACTACGATTCAGGTCCACGAGATGTTCGACACCATTCTCATTCTTGACTTTGGTTCGCAATACTCGCATCTGATCACTCGTCGCATTCGTGAGTTCGGCGTCTACTGCGAGCTCTTGCCATGCACCCAGAAGATCTCGGAGCTGTCCTGGAAGCCCACCGGTAAGTCATCCCCCCCCCCCATATCTCAGATTGCCACCGACATGCTCAACTGAACAATAATAGCAGAGTGAAAATCCATACTCATATATATCCCACGCTCAATTGATACTTTTCTAGGTATCATTTTGTCCGGAAGCCCTTACTCCGTCTACGATCACGATGCCCCTCGCGTTGACCCTGGCGTCTTTGACCTCGGTGTCCCCGTTCTTGGAATCTGCTACGGTCTCCAGGTAATAAGTGCGCCCAGCTCTGTAAAAGCTAGATCAGGACATTCAACACTGGAACTCTGATATTAATCGCTTTATTGTTGTATTTTTCTCATTCAGGAAATGTCCAACTACTTTGGAGGCAAGGTCGATCCCTGCGACCACCGCGAGTACGGACCTGCAACCCTCACCATCCTCCCCGCTGCCGCAGCTGATGCCCAGTCCTCCATGTTGTTCGAGGAGTTGACCAACGAGTCTCAGGTCTGGATGTCTCACGGTGATCAGGTCACTGCTATCCCCAGCGGCTTCCGTGTCATTGCCACCACGACCACTGCCCCCTTTGCCGCTATCCGCCATGACGAGAAGCCTCTGTTCGGTATCCAGTTCCACCCCGAGGTCACTCACTCTGTTGACGGAAAGCAGATCCTCAAGAACTTTGTCATCAAAGTCTGCAAGGCTGAGCAAAAGTGGACCATGTCCGAGTTCATTGGAAAGGAAATTGAGCGCATCCGCGCTATTGTCGGAGAGAAGGGACAGGTCATTGGTGCTGTCAGCGGTGGTGTCGACTCTTCTGTCGCTGCCAAGCTGATGCACATGGCCATCGGTGATCGTTTCCACGGAGTCTTGGTCGACAACGGAGTGATGCGTCACAACGAGTGTGAGCAGGCCAAGAAGATGTTGGTTGACAAGATGGGCATCAACTTGAAGATCGCTGATGCCTCAGAGCGCTTCCTGGCCAACCTTGCTGGAAAGACTGACCCCGAGCAGAAGCGTAAGGTCATCGGCAACACCTTCATCGATGTCTTTGAGGAGGAGGCCCAGGCCATCGACGAGGCTTGCGCTGCCTCCGGTGCTCCCCCAGTTGAGTACTTGCTCCAGGGAACCCTTTACCCCGATGTCATCGAGTCCATCTCCTTCAAGGGACCCAGTGCCACTATCAAGACTCACCACAATGTCGGTGGTTTGAAGGAGAACATGAAGTTGAAGCTCATCGAGCCCCTCAGGGAGCTGTTCAAGGATGAGGTCCGTGAGTTGGGAAGGCTCTTGGGAATGGACGATGATCTCGTCTGGCGCCACCCCTTCCCCGGTCCCGGTATTGCTATCCGTATCCTTGGTGAGGTCACCAAGGAGCAGGTCGCTATTGCCCGCAAGGCCGATTACATTTACATCGAGGAGATCAAGAAGGCTGGTCTTTACCGCCAGATCGCTCAGGCTTACGCTGCATTGTTGCCTGTGAAGGCCGTCGGTGTGAAGGGAGACAAGCGCACGTACGAGCAGATGATCTGCTTGCGTGCCGTCGAGACCTCTGACTTTATGACCGCAGATTGGTTCCCGTTCCCCTACGATGTGTTGAAGAAGATCTCTTCGCGTATCTGTAACGAAGTCGAGGGCGTCAACCGTGTTGTGTACGACGTCTCGTCCAAGCCCCCAGCTACCATCGAGCTCGAATAGACGACAATAGAGCTTTTGCGTTTTATATAATAGCCCCAAATGCAACGGACTTTTTACCCGTTGCCTAACATCCTCATGCATGCGCACATATTCACATTTCCATAGATCATCATTCATCCTCATAAATCGCTATTTAGTTTTCTAAATGTCTCCCAGAAAGGGGCGTGTTTTAGTTAATGACTTGCTGAGGGATTTTTATATTTATCTGTCAAATGCTGTGTTTTTATTCAGCTCCACCCATAAGTCGCTAGTTTAACAACTAATGATTGGATTGTGTGGCAGCAACGTGTTGACTATAATAGGTTAACAGTGGTAATGAAAGCACAGCTCAATCCAAGACGTCTGCTGCTGGAATCAGTATCCGTGGACCGGAAGCGATGACAGTGACAGTATAAGGACGGTCCGAGCGCTGTCAATGATATTTGATCTAATGAGTGTGAGACTCGGGGGCTGAGCAGGCACAGTAATAGCAGCATGGACAAGGAAATTGTATGCTCTGCGTAAGAAAAAGTGTTTTTTATGATGCTGATAAATGGCTAATATTCTACAGGTTTGGTTTTTAGTCCAATGAGACCAACTCGACATCGAAGATGAGGCGGGTATTGGGGGGGATAGGGATCTTGGCTTCGGGAAGACCCTTCTTGCCATAGGCATGCTCAGCCTCGACCGTGATCTTGGCCTTCTCGCCGCGGGACATGCTCAACATAGCCTCGTCCCAACCGGGGATGACACGGGCAGCTCCGACCCTGAAGCGCAAGGGGTTGCTCTTCTTCTTTGTGTTGTCGTTCGTATCGAAGATGGTGCCGTCCTCAAAGTAGCCTGTGTAGAAGACAGCGACATTGCTGCCCTTCTTGGGGTATCCGAGCTTGTCACCCTTCTTGAGGACGGTCTTTGTGAATTTAGGGGGACCGACTTCAGCGACAACCTCCTTCTTTTCGGCAACAGGGCCGGCGCTCTTGGCAGCCAAGATGTCCTCCTCCGAGGGCTCATCTGCGCCACGGAAAGCCTGGCGGGCGAAAAGAGAGTTGTATGACTCGAGGAGAGAGTCCTTCTTGGCTAATTCGACAAAAATAGGGAGGTAAAAAGAGTGGATATCAGAATAGTGGCGCGCATTATTTTTGTTCACAAGTTGATCCTGTCGTGGTTCATGGTTTCCCAATATTAAATGCCTCAGGGCAGTGATTACCCCCCCTCAGATAACAGGCTAGACAACCAACTGAGGGATACCGCACACCACGAGAGCGCAAAGGGTGGTCGTCCCCCCTGGAAGAGGGAGCAATGAAACAAATATAAAAAAAGAAAGAACGAGAACATACCGTTCTTGACAACGGTGACCAACTTTCCAGTCAGCTTGTGCTCGACCAAAAAGTCGTGGGTGGCATTGACGTGGAGGAATGTGACAATGTCCTTTTTGCTGACAGCATCCGACAGGAGCTGCTCGCTGGTCCAGTCTTGAGTAGGGGTGGCCATTTGATGTGATAAGGGGTGTCGAAGGGGCTAAAGGGGGAGGGTGGAGGTGTAGAGGAGTGAAGGACTTTCATAAAAAAAAAAGCAGCCCTTTAAAGACAAACGATAATAGTGACTGTTTAAAGGAAGGCGAAGGACCAAAAAAAAAAAAAAAGAGGAAAGGTGCATTCAATATTAGCGCATGTTGGTTATCCTGAGGTCCTTCGAGATCGCGGATGTATACACTAGTTATACTCCACAATAATCCAGACTACACCATTGCGATCGCCACCAATTCCTCTGCTCCCCGCTGATATCCGACGCCCGGAAGCTGTCAGGCACAGCGTTTGCGGTTTGACAGTTGTTGGCGCCACCGAAATAAAGTTTCCTTCAAAAAAAAAAATTGTCCCAAAAATTACCTTGCGCTTGAATGCATTCACTCGTTTGAATCTTTTCTCCATTCGCAATCAGGAACCAAACAGGAACCAACAAGCGAGCCAAAAGGAAGCAGAATGTCAGTTGTCAACGAAAAGAAGCGCAAGTCGAGTTCTAGGGACGTAAACGCTCCCGCAAGTACACCCTTTGGTGGCCGTATCCTCGAAGACGAGTCCGCGGTTTTTGAGCAGAACGCTTGGTATGAACGAACCCCCCTCCCCTCTGTCCTGCCCATTGAACTGCCAACCTCCTGCTTAAAGTCTCCACAACACCGCGGAGAGGATCTTCATATTCCAATATCATGCCTCAGAATACTGAATCGCACACTCAATTGACCCATTTCACCCTACAATTTTTTACTTTAATTACAGGGATCATGCAGCTTGGGGTGAGGAACAGGAGCAACATGCTCGAGACCAGATCGCACGCCAGAGCAAGGATCCCGTCCCCGAGGAACTTGTGGAATCATACCATTCGGAAGCAGCGGAGTACTGGAACAAGTTCTATGCAAAGAATGAGAACAAGTTCTTCAAGGATCGACACTGGCTCCGGATCGAGTTTCCTGAACTCTTTGAAATGATTGAAGCAGATGTAAGGATCATACCTCTTTCCTCCCCACAGAAATTTGCATCAGACGAAGTCTCCTGGGACCGATTTTTCAAGCTGTTGAGAGTTTTGTGCTTAACACTGGTCTGATCTCTCTCTCCTTTTTTTTTTCTTGTCTGTGTAGGCTGGAGAGAAGAACGTCATGGAGATCGGATGTGGCGCAGGCAATACCATGTTCCCTATGCTGATCGAAAGCAAAAACCCAAAGTTGTTCGTCTACGCCTGCGATTTCTCGTCCACGGCGGTGGATGTGGTTAAGAACAACGTGGAGTATGATCCCAAGAGAGGAAAGGCCTTTGTGTGGGATCTGGCAGGCGATGACATCCCACCAGAGGTTGAGCCAGAATCCATGGACGTGTTGGTTTTGATCTTTGTGCTCTCTGCATTGCATCCCGACAGATGGGAACAGGCCATGAACAATCTTTACAAGGTAAAATTCAAGTGTAAAATGAAAACAGGGATCCCGACAATCGGTTGTACAGATAAAAGAACCCATGATCTGATGAGTCTATTTTTGTCCCGAAAAAAAAAACTAGCTACTTAAACCAGGAGGATTGATCGTCTTCCGGGACTATGGTCGTTACGATATGGCCCAGTTGCGATTCAAAAAGAATCGCCTCCTCTCTGACAATTTCTACGTCCGTGGCGACGGTACACGCGTCTACTTTTTTGACTCTGATGAGATTGTCAAGCTTTTTGGATCAAAGTTCACGATCGAGCAGAATGCAGTCGACCGCAGACTGATCGTCAATCGCTTGCGCAAGGTCAAGATGTACAGAGTTTGGCTGCAGGGCAAGTTTAGAAAGCCTTTAACAGGAGAGGCGCCGGGTGCTCCCTCAGCCACGACGGTGACGACGAGTGGCGAGTCTACAGAGTCAAAGGAAACTACCACGACAGGAGATGCTGTTATTCCGGTGGACAACTCGCTTTCATTAGATACCCCTTCAGATTCACCGGCACAGTCAGGGGCAGCTACGCCCGCTTTGGAACCCACTAGTTGATTGACTAATGTTACTTTCACGGAAAAATAAATACATCAAATAAACAAGGATCACTATTACGCGTTTGACTATTGTGTCTCTATGATGCTTTTGCTCACTAGGCGCGATACACCATTCTGTCATTTTCTACAAAGATTATTTTCCCGGTACACGAAGGTCCCAAGCGGTATTCATACTACTTAATCCTTTTTTTTGAAAGTCATTGAGGTTCTTTTCATTGGTATTTTTTATTACTGATTTCGTTGATATTATTATTCATTCTTTGTTTAATTTCACAGGACCATCTCAAAGTCATGGTCCTCAGGCTGAGAATGTGCAAGGTCCAAAGCGGCGTCGACGATCAGATCAAGTGGATCGACTTTCTTTGATGACTCTGAAACGGGAGCATCACCATGCTCTTCCTCCTCGGGAGCAGGTGAATCCTCAGTGGGAGAAGATTCCGTGTCGGTAGTAGAGTCATCGAGTTCAGGGACGGCTTCAACTGCAGTTTGAGATTCAACCTGAGCTTCGACTTGGACTTGTTCTGCCTCAACCTCAGGCTCAGTTTCCATAGGCTCAGGACCAGACTCTTGTGTCTCCTCCTCGACTGCCGCAGACTCGATAGGACCTTCTTGGGCGGATTCGGGTGCAGAAGATTCGGAAGACTCTACCACAATTTCCTCGGCCTTGTCTTCATCAGCGGCGGCGTCAGCGTCGGCAGAGGTGTCAGGAAGGGACTCGACATCCGAGACAGCGAGTGTGTAAAAGTCACTAGCTTCACCGGTTTCGACAGCTTCGGACTCGGACTCAGACTCGGACTCGGACTCGGACTCAGACTCGGAATTAGATTCAACCTCGACAGACTTTGTAGCAACCTTCTTGCCATTCAAAGTCTCTCGGGCCTTGAACTCGTCGGCAAGATCAAGCAAACTCTGGCTCTTCTTGATCAGCTGCTTGCGGTGCTTGCGGACCGAGGCGTCGCCATCGCTCTGGACAGAGTCGAGCCTGAGCATAGTCTTTGTCAGGTTCTCCTCCGTCAACAGGACTTGCTTCTTGTTCTCGACGGTGCCAGCCAGGATCTGGTCCAGCTCGCGGGTAAGGTCGTCGAGGATCGAGTCGATGTGGTTGAGCTCAGAGTGCTTCTCTTCAATGGGATTCTGCTTCTCCTCTTCTTGCTTCTGGCGAGTCTGACGCTGCTTCAAGATGTCAGCAGCGAGAATTTCGGGCGAGGGTTGAGTCGATGAGGAAGCAACTGCGTTGGCCTCAGCCGCCTTTCGGGAAGTGGAGGCAACAGCAGGCTCGATCTGGACACCGAGAGCGGCTTCGATCATGGACTTGATATCAGGATAGGTCAAGAAATACTCGCCGATGAGATCCTCATCATCCTCGGTGGCAGACTTGGACTCGGCTGCGGGAGTCTCCTCCACCTTCCTGGATTTCTGCGCCACAGCTTCCTTTCTGGCCTTCAGGGCTTCAGCTTCCTTCTTGGCCTTCAGGGCTTCAGCCTCCTTCTTGGCCTTCAAGGCTTCAGCTTCCTTTTGATTATGCTGTTCTTGTTGACGGCGCTTGCAAGGGTACTGAAGCTCTTGAGACTGCTGGCGCTTGAGGTGAGCGTGAGGGAAAAAGAGGGCATTCAATAGCTGGCTCAAAGCATCTTGCTCACTCTCTTCCTCGTCATTCTCCCCCTCAGAAGAGAAGGCTGCAGCAGCTTGAATGGCGATCTGCTGCCTCTTCTTGGCTTCCTCGATGGCCTTGGCCTTGGCAACTTGCTCTTGACGTTTCTGTTCTTCGATTTGCTGCTGCTGAAGGTGCTCCACGAAGAGTTGCTGGAAAGTAACTTGCTGTCGACGGCGTTCATGTTGCTCTCGGATTTGATGCTGTTGCTGTTGTTTCTTGTATTGGCGGATGGCTTCCTGTTCAGCCTCGTACTTGGCTTGAGCGATAGCTTGAGCCTGGGCGCGGCGACGGCGGGAAAGGAGCTCCTCCTCGATCAATCGCTGGCGGCGCTGCTCGACCAGCTGCTGTTGATGCTGTTGTTCCAGAAACTGTTGTTGGCGGTGATACTGGTGGCGTGCAATCTTTTGCTGACGCTTGCGCTCGAGAGCAGCGAGGAGGAGCTGTTCCTCCTCGTCAGGCGAGTCATCCTCTTCAGCAGAGTCGAAGAACGCGGTGTTGGCGGAGGTGTAGGGATTGAACGCGAGGGGGGTGGAGTAACTGGAGTAAGGAGACTGGGTGGGGTAGTGCTGGCGACGAGTAGGGGCCGAGGATGTAGGGTGGCCGAAAAGAGCGTACATGACTGGAAGTGTTTGTTGTTTGGGTTGGATGACTGTTGCGTTTGTTATGATGGAGGGAATGTGGAAGGGAGTAGGAGTGCGAAAAGGGCTTTTTAAGTGTTTGTGTTGCTGTGGTTGCGGTTGTAGTTGTGCTTGCGTTTGTACGCTTTTGTTCAATTTGATGCTGATGGATGGTTGAGGGTGTGAGATCGCGTCTTTTTATAATGTTTTTCGAGTGTGTGATTACGCGCGCGAAATGAACGGGCCGAGAGCCTACCCGAATTTGTCAGTGCGTTCCAGTGGGTTCCGCCAGACGACACAGATTAGAAATTCCTCTCTTGCTGCGAAATGACTTCATTTGTCATTTTGCCAAATCTGTATACGCACGCTATCGCAGCACCTCCCGAATATTCTAGAAAACCCTGCCATGTTCCATCCACTTCCGTCCAGTGGATCCAGAGAGGGACTCAGCCTCCAGGCTGGAGACGCTCCTACAGTGTTGCGTATGCGTCTATTGATGTCGTAAGTCGCCCTCCAGACGCTCCGCCTCCAAACGTCGACTTCATTTGGCTTCGCCTTCCAGAGTAAATCAAAGTCACGTGTGCCACTCTCAAACCGGACCGCCGATTCGTAGTTGCATCTCGAAGACTTGTTCATCCACACACCCCAACCGTCATTCTGCTTCGATATGGCGCCGCAGACTACAGGAGCGACAGTGACTACCACAGGAGCAGGGGCGGTCACTGCAGCAACGTCATCCTCAGCACAGGCAGACGCAGTCGAGGCAGCATCTGCACATAATGAGCAGACCAGACAGGATCTGGAACTAAAACTGCAGGAATTGATCGAGTGTCTACTCGAGCTCAGCATCACCGTCTATGACTTTCAAGCCGAGAGTAACTCTCTTGTCCACCAGAAAATGTAAAGACAATCGGCGCGCAAGGAGTGGGAATGAATGAGGAGGGAAATGAACACATGGACTATATGCTAACCCATCAAGCTGCATGCTGTTCCATAGTCAGGAACTCATCTCGCAACTGTCAGAGATTGAGAGCTACAAGGACAAATTGGACATGATGGTGCCCTGGGAAGTTCTGAGGTAAAATACTCAGTCTTTCTCGATTGGCCGTACGATGGCCTTTTGTGAGTTATCCCAGTGCCATGCCTTCAGTTGTCTAACACAGCTGCAACATCTGGAAAATATCAACAAAACACCCCTCCCCCCTAGTTATATCGAGGATGGAAAGAACCCAGATCTGTTCTCAAAGAGCTTCGTCGAGGCTGTAGCGGGCGAGAATCAATTCACGAATGGAAAGATCACAGCCTTGAAGGCAAGTGCATGGAGCAGAAAGGGGATATCCAGTTATGAATTAGTGCAAGCAAATTCACGGCGCAGAAATATTTACTGTGAATTTGCATCTATTGTTATCCTCGATGGTTATATGGTTATAGAGCTTTGAGGCAGCCTTGACACAGAATCTGGGATCAGCGTTCCCTGAGGAAATGATGGATTATGAGCAAATTTTAAAGGATGTGGATATGACGACCAACGCGACATCATCTAGTGGTACGTCTGGGATGCAACTGAAAGATGCCTCTGTAGTGCAACAGGAAGGAAGCAACAACTCAGGGACGGTGAACAACACTGCTTCATCGTCATCATCATCTGGGTCTTCGTCAGCCTCGCCTACGGCATAGTACAAAAATAAGCCTCCTTTTGAGTTTTTGAGTAGAGTGGCCCAAGTCCTATTCTCTCAGTGTATATTACCCTTCTTATTTTCAATTATCCAACTTGTAACAGCATGTCTGATAATAAACCAGCAATTGACAGACATTAGGAACATATTATATTCATGTCTCATTCTTAGCAATATGTGTATTATAGAAGGCGTCTTCTCTTCACTGGCTGCCGACTCTCCTCTTCCTGTATTGCTCCTCGCTTGCCCAGCAAAGAAAGTCCTGACCATTTTGACACAGGTGCAACCATTGATGGGTTGGCGTTCGCTGCTTGGATCCACGTCACCAGTACCGTCAGAGACTGGGCCACCCACGTCCACCGCGCAGCGCCCAGATACAGAATCTGACGCGAGATGGGTGTCGAAGGGACTGCGGCCCTCGCGGCCCTCGCCTGATGCTGCTGCTGCTGAACTTGGACTTGCGCCTCCTCGCCCTCGCGTTCATTGTCTCCATTGAGTTCCCTGATGGACTGACGAACTTTGGTCTGCAGGAACCGGTGGATCCTCGCCAAAATGTGTTGTCCGTGTTCAATCCACGCAGGCGCATTAAAGACACGGCCGGGACCCCGTGGTGAGAACTCGTCTGTAGGGACAAGGAACAGTGTAACAAGTTCGATCAACATCACCTCATGCTTGAACTCGGGTCGACTCTGGAACTCGTTCGAGTATGGAAGTGTGAGCATGTCTAGGCAGAAGTGAATCAGAGCAATGTAAAGCCGATGTGGCGGAAGAACCAAGCCCGACGTGGGAGGCTCGAGAATGGTTTGGTCGTTGTATTCGGGCAGATGTTGGTCTGTCGACGATTTGAAACACAGGTCCTGGGCCGCGTTCAGTTGAAAGTATTGGTTGGCTGCGTGGTTCCTGGCAGATTTGAGGAGGTATTCAAGAAAAGACGCGCTCTGTTCCCAGAGATACCTGTCCGACAGCTCTCGTTCCACTTCGTCTTCATCATATCCATCTGTATTCTGGGGACAAAGCGAGTGCGATGCGAGCTCAAAATCAGTATAGTCCTCCGAGGATGGTGGCAAGAAGTACGCATGCGTGTAGTCGCTTGGATGCAGACCAATTGTGGACTTGAAGAGATCAAGCACGCTCTTGTAGGTAGTAGCCATGCGCATGCGACGGCACATCGGGCATGAGATGTTTTCAACACTATTCAGATATTGCTCACACTTCCAGCAAACCGCGTGTCCGCACGACGCGATCACCTTCATTATAGCCCCTCGCTTGAAACAGATCGGACAGTCCTCGTTCGAATTAGCTTCGATACTGCGCTCGCCAACAGCGTTCGCAAGACTCGACATGTGGTTGAGCAAGGACAAGTTACGCCACTGCTCAAGTGCGCATGGCTCAATTGTCGATTTGAACCAGCTTCGGATTCTCTGAACAGAGACGTTGTGGAGCAACTCCTTCACACGACGATGCATTCGAGTGTGTGGATTAGGGGATTCTGGTGCAAGAAAAATACACCGGGACCGACCCCGAAATGGCAAGCGTGGAAGCATAACGCTCTGCTGGAATGCAAACGCGATCGGTGACGGCCCTATTGCCGCTGGAGGGGGAGGGCCCTGCTCCACGGGTTCCGGGGACGGCGACATAGACCGATGGTCCAGTTCAGGCACAGAGTTCGGCACGGGCGATGACACGCAGCTCATCCATTCCATCGATTCGTTCTGGTCGTGATGGGACTCTGCATCGCAGGTACTCGCTTTGGATACGGTGTCTAGGTTTGCGGATGGCATTAGTGGCGCTGAAGAAGCGGTCATGGGATCGAGCTCAGGAACATCCACATGTGGGGTTTCTTGAGAGAGATCGGCAGGATGGGTATTCAGCCAGATCTGAATGTAGTCGACGCATCCAAAGGAGGGTCCTTCTCCGCGTGCAACGGAGACCTGTTCAAGGGCATGACCTGGATGACTGTCAGGGCGAAAAAGAGTGGGGAAGGTATCCATAAAGATGGATGGCTGGTAGCCATGACTGGTGAACATTGGAGGGTGTGAGTAGTAGTTCATGGCTGGCAGGTGTTGGGGAAGGGGCAATACGAGAGGTGGAAAGTTGGTCCAAGTGCAGCAGCAGCTTTAGAAGAAATCGAAACAGAAAGGAGAGAGAAGATGGTGCACCTCGTATTGTGTGCTAGGTTCTTATGGAGACAGACGCGTCGCAGATTGACAGTGCGCGGCTGATCGGAACTGAGCAATTGACAGTATTCACAAGCCACCAGTTGGAAAATGACACCTTTCTGGAGCAAAAGAGACAAATGCTGCCAACTGTGTTCCTTGATGCGTCGCGGTACATGAATGGATGTCTATATACCGTTCTCGTTTGGCTACGTATAACACGCAGATATCAGGTTTTCATATTTTTGGATTTATTATATGTAGAAGAAAGGACAGAGTGTTGGTTATATATTGTAGCAAATGATGAACGGCGCGCGCGACATGGATCGATGAGCAGGAGGATTGGACGTGTCGTATTGTACTGATCGTTTAAGCACCGCCGCTATAATGACAAAGACAGAGAAGATGAGAAGCAATGATTAATGCGATGGTCTATCAGATCGGACACGGCCTTTAAGAAACCCTTGGACCCAAAAGACACGGCCATGATAGCGTCCACTTACACAAGGATGTTGTTGATGGGGATGTGGATCAGCTTGACAACAAAGCCAATGACGCCCATGACGAAGAAGCCCATGGAAACGGCCTGGGCGATCTGCATAAACTCTATGGATTGTTGAATAAACATGGCAATCGAGTGGGACAGGCGTTAGAAAAAACCTGATCTGATAGCTACATCGATACTGAAAGCTACCCCAGAGGCCATAGGAGTCGTTTTAACGATAAAGGTGTATAACAGCGTGCTTTTAGATCCATGGATGCTCCAGCCAACAATACAGTTTCGAGATGAGCGAGATGACGATCCGCGATGACCAAAAAAAAAAGCGCGTCCTGGAGAGACTCCATCTTGATATTGCAAAGTACTGATCTCGCTCCTGGATAGTTTTGCTGCTCACACGGCATTGGTTTTTCCTGTTTCTTGGTCCTCCCTTCGGCTTTTCCTTCCATCGCCAGTAAAGATGAACAGGTTGTTGAGACAAGGAGGAGGAAAGTACCTTTGCGATCAGGCTTTGTGCACCGGTTGATGAAGGCAACGCCGTCCTTGACAAACTGCTTGGGGCCTTCGATGGCGGTCTGGGCAAACTCGTTATCCATTTCGATATGTGTATGTGATGAGGACGGGAGAGGGATTAGAGGGGATGAAAGATGGGAGTGGGAAAGTGATGAGAGCTGAGATGAGAAATAACTCGATTTAAGAAAAGGAGCGAACGAAGAACGAAGAACGAGAGTGTGAGCTGGGCGACCAATCAGATGCGGCCAGTGAATAGTTGTCTATTGCTCTCTTCATTCCCACAAGCAAGGAGCATGTGTATCAGTCGCCTGTATTTCCTTGCAGTGCTCTGTCATTATCGCCTCCCTCATCTGTCCTACACAACCAAGCCACCCACTACCTTCCCTCCAGAGCCCTTGATCCGCCATCGCCTTCCTACTCAACCACACACACCAACCAACCCGACCGACACGGATCACACTCTACAGCCATGTCCTTCTTTATGAACAACGCCGCCAACCAGCCGGTCAACATGCAGAACATGGCCATGGCCGAGCAGGAGCTTGAAATGGTCTCGGACCTGTTCAACCGGTAATGTCCAAATCTCAATGGCCTTGTTTGAGCGTCACGCTGCTCGGAAAGACAAGGAGGAAGAGACAAAAGCAACCTAAGAGGCGTCATAGTGCCTTGGCTGCAAGGATTTGCACACCCGTTCTACCAAAACGAGAACGACGACAGCAATTGCGCAGACGCTCACAAGCTGTTTTGAGTGTCTTGAATGCCACAAAGCCTAACCGCTGGATCTCTTTTTCCTATTTCCCTTCGCCTTTTCTATGTCATGGATAAACTTGCTCGGATTATCTCACCTCCTGATCGTCATTAAACAATCGGCCGGTTCACTGTACCATTGGCGGTCATCATGGACAATGGCGTTACCTATTTCCGACAAACGAATCTACGAAAACGAACAAAAACAGCATTGTTTCGTCATGCCACGAAAAGTGCATCCCCAAGACTTATATCGAGGGTGATTTGAACAAGGGCGAGGCTGTCTGCATCGACCGCTGCGTCTCAAAGTTCTTCGAGGTTAACAAGTCAGTCGGCACCAAGCTGCAGCAGATGTCAGGAGCAGGACTTCCCATGTAAAATACGATAATGACACACCACACAATAAGGGAAGCTCTGGCTTTTTTTTATTTTTTTTTTATTGACAACAAAAAATAAAGAACGGTAAAGCAAACAATCATCGTTCCTACTTGCCAATGGCCCCACCCACTGATCGGAACCCATATGCGACACACTCGCACGGGACTCCGCCGAGATCCAATGTCCTCCGCGCCACTTCCACACACCCAATGCGCTTGTAAAATTCTCTCGCCTGGCGATTTTGCTCGAGTGTCCAGATGATGACTCCGCGTCTCATGTTGAAGCGGTCATACCCTTCCTGCAACGCACCCAAGACCAATTTGCGGCCAAGACCACCACCTTGGACTCCGATCTTGACGTAGAGTGTGTCGATTTCACAATCAAAGTCATCTTGGGACCAGCCCTCACTGAACCGATGATTGTAGGCGCGATCCCACCAAGGAACCGTCGCCTGAGACATGCCAATGACCTCGAGTTCACCTGTCTTGGGGTCCTTTCTCTCTGCGACAACGTAAGCCATCTCTCGCTTCTCCATTGGTGCTGTAGTAGGAGAGAGAGAGAGAGAGAGAGAGAGAGAAAGAAACCAGGAAAGATAAGTATCAAATACCAACTGCTAGTCACCAAAGGGGTTTCTCCAGATGCAGGTCCACTCAAAAGACATTCGGTTGCTCATGGCCTTTATCAACGTACGAGTCATTCTCTTGGTGTGATTGGCTGTCATCGCAGCATAGTCCAGGTTTTCGAGGAACACCTTTGGTGCAAAGTCGTGGTAATGGTACAGGTAGTTTGAGAACTGCATGTCGGTCATAAACGGTGCATCCTCAACTCTGCCATGGCGAAATGTCACCTCTGCAACAGGTCGTTCACTGAGGTGGACTGAGGATGAAGAAGATTCCGTCGAAGAAGTGGAGGCAAACGAGGCTGCAGATCGGATGGGAGGGCATAAAGGAATGTAGACCGGGATAGACGTCGTGGGAGTGGAGCTACCACCGGAGGTAAGAGAGTCAAAGGTATTGGAGACGGTCATGGATATCCTGTGTCTGTATTCGGGACTGGAGGATATTTTTAAAGTTTCGGATACGAGGAGAGAGTGAAGAAAGGTAATTGCTCTGTTCACTATGATCTGTGAAAGCGTGGGACAATTGAGAGGAGTCTTCTTAGTACAGTGATGAATTCCGGAGAGAAGCAGGGGGATAGGGTATTTATAGGCCCTGTTGAGAAGGGGTGATGGCCCTCCATTCTGTCTGATGGAAACAAATGGAGCGGATGGAAAGAGATGCGAATTGAGTTTTCTTTGGTGAGTCAAAACGGCGTTGTTGTTGCTGACTCCCACAAATAATGGGAACCCTTTATGGTTTTTTTTCAGGGCTTGACCACTTGTACTTGTGCAACAGTGCATTTTCTATCTCTACGCCCAATCGGAATTATGTGACAACAAAGCATAAAGCTCTGCCTGCCGCCCAGGCTACTTTCTTCCGGTGTTTACATCATCTGCGCAGCAACACAGTGAGTTCCTCCATCGATTGATGAGATAGACAAAGGGGCTCAGCAAGCTCGAGACGTTCCACACCTTTCCACGAGCATTTTTTTTTTTAAGTAGAATAGCGCTACATCCGTGGCAAGTCCAAGTTTCGACTACACCGTGACTTCCTTTCGCAGACATCGAGTCCTCGTCAGAAAGTCGCAGGGGAATATATTTTTGAAATACAAACTTTGAATTGAGCTTCAAAGTTACACAAGCCTCGTTTCTACAAGAACGTGGGCATGGACATGCGCATGCGCCTGAACTCTCCTCCTCCTCCTTCTCCTCCTCCTCCTCCTCCTCCTTCCCCTCCTCTTCCTCCTCCTACTACTAATTCATTAACCAACCCATCAGGTTCAGGCTACATAGACATTAAGTAACCTACAGACATGAGTACCGGGGCGTCTCCATTGTCGAGGCACCTCCGAAGCCTTGGCGCGTCGCCAGCAACAGGTTCGTGTAGAGACCCTTACTATATTTGGTTTGGACCCCATTTTATGGGGAAACCACTCAAGGAGACTAACTACGCGTCATTGGCAACGAACAGGATCGCCTAGGCGAAGCACTCCAAAGACAAGACGATCTTCTCATTATTCATGAATGTTCAGGCCGTACAATGCTCGTGATGACACGTTTCCAT
>MU616988.1:0-28059 GCA_025201705.1 Dissophora ornata
CATCTTCTCAAGCAGGAGAGGCCCGATTACCTACAACCCATGGCCCAAGACGGATCGTTTCCTTGGAAGGAGAAGCGCGGAGTTGGACCAAGTACGAGCTCGAGCACCGCCACCGCCGCCACCAGCAGCGCCACCAGCAGCGCCAGTGGGACCCAAGGACGCCGCAAGAGGGCCCCAACTACCTCAAGGCCGGACCAGCAAAGGCCTCAAAAGACGTCCAAGTCATAGGATAGTTTATTTCAGCATGTTCGTAAGCATGCATTAGTGCGGGTAGGGCGCAGTGGATGCTATAATGAGTCGCTCCTGTGACGTAATTATCGCGCCCATTGTCCCCCAGCCTCTCACAATTAAATTTTAAGTACAGGACTGAAAACGATCGGGCGAAGCAACGCTAGACTTCTGCAAACTTCATTCCTTCAATGAGCCCAGATACATTCATGAATGTAGAATACAGTCTGCGCTCGGTAATATGCAAAATCCACATTCCCAGACACTTCAACTGTAGCACTGTACAAACTTTATCGCTGACCAAGGTAAATTCATGGTCCCACAGCTCCCAGTTCGCACACGTCTTAGCCATGGGCCGCAGTGCCATGGGCTTTACTGTGTGTCGGGTTTTCGTCTTCCCATTTTATTTAATCTTGCTGAAGGGCTCTTCTAATTTCACTAAAGATATTTGCTGTACAATCACGTTCACCGTAATTTGTTTTGACATGTAGTTCATGTACAGTATTATCGCCGCGCACGATCAAGGCTACGAAAAATGCTCCATCTCGCCTCACCGACGTCTGGAGCCGCTGGAATCTTGGTGGGCAGTGGGCCTCGACTGTAGCTACCGGGTAGTGGGTTCAGGGACATGGGTTGGCGTACATACACGCGAAATAACAGGGATTTCCTTCATCGCACTCGACGTGGCGAGTGATAATTTATTTGCAATTGCGCTTCGAGAGACAGGAAACTCACCTCATGTCCCATGCTATAAAGAAAAAATGATGAAGTGCGTTGAACCTCACCATCTTTTTGCTGGAACATTTCAGCGAGTTTCTCAGAACTCCTCTCACTGATACTTGGAAATAAAACAAAGCACCTTCTGATCAAAGCTTGTCATATGTGTCATACATGTCTAGTTCAATATTTTATACGTGGTGAACGAAATTTACTTTTGCTTCGCCAATTCTTGTGCAACATTGAGAATGGGATGTCGACAAGCGTTGGGGGAACGCGCCAAGACCACGCCAGCCCATCTGCCCCGCCGCCACCCTTTCCACATCTTCCGCCAGAGAGCCTCCCTGACAACAATGGTGACTCAAGCGATAGAAACTTCTGTGGAGGAAAAAAAAAAAAACATCGAGAGCAGGAAACTCAGTGATGGCAACTAGGAGCGAGGCCAAGATGGAATGGATCCTTGAAAATCCTGTCAAGTGGATTCACCATGACCATTGGAAGATTGAACTTCCAGGAATTTGGACTGCAAGGACATTTCGGAGATGGTCGCACTGGGCGCGTATTTCAGGCAAAGTGGCGAGGAGAATCGGTAGCCTTGAAGGTATGAGACTTGTACAAAAATATACAAAGACAAAATACTTACACAAGTAGCCGCATACGAGGCTCTTGAGGATCTTCAAGGAGCATGTATTCCTCGTATCAAGATTACTGGGTATGCCAGAGGTATTTTTGCTATCGCGATGGAGATCGCTGGTTCACTATTGGAGGTGGACATGCTAAGCTATCGAGAGCGCTTGGAGATCGTCAATAGACTGTCGCTGATTCACAAGCATGGTATCATCTATAACGATATTCGGCTTGGCAACCTCCTTGTGCGCCGCGATGACAATAGATTTCAGGTCCGTTTTATTGACTTTGCGTGGTTGAGACGAACCGGCAATAAGCCTGAGCTGAAAAACGAGCTTTTCAAGTTGAAAAACTAAGTAAAGAAGTAATCAACTAACCGTAATTACTCTTGTACACAGAAAAGGACCCAGTCCTACTGCCCAAACTAGCCAAATATCCAATAGGCCACAGCACAGACCTTCGTCAAAAAAAAGACATGGACTCTGCCTCACCTTTCGCCTTTGGCACTTATCATGAAAAGAAGAAGCTTAGCCCAGAATGCCTTCTCCAAGCTATTTCCTGAGGCTGCAATATATGGACGACAACCGCAAGTATCAATGTACAATGATGTCATACTTGCGTGCGCCAATTGCGCTCCAGTCTTGCTTATTACTTCGACTTCTCTTTTTACAGATGTTTATAACTATCATATAACCGGCCTTGGACATACACTGGAAAACAGACTCTCTAGAATCCTTGAGCTATAGAACCGCAGACTTTTATTCCTAAAAATATTGTACCTAAAACTACTGCACTTCAACGACTGTCAAAGGCTTCATTCATTGTCGCGTTACAAACCACGGCGCCAGGAGCCGTCCGTTACATGATCATCATGTATGTATAACATATTCATCTAAGAAGTTTTGAGTCTTGGCATCAGCATTGAATGAGTCAAAGTGCTGAAAGGCCCCAGCTCTTACACGCCTGCTGTCTATGGTTGCTTCTCATTCATAGTCTTTCCTCTGGAATTAAGGGAATTAAGGAATAAATAAAAAAAAATCAGTGGCGTATGCTTGTACTCCGCGCTTTGCCCGCCTTTTGTCAATTAACGTTGTACGACTCCACTTTTCATTCTTCCGACACATTCCGACAGGGAAGTGTCGTCTAGCAAGGTATAAATCAAAGGCGATGATCAGAGAGAGTATTGATATTGATAAGCATGTATATGAATACACAAATGGAATAACAGATCTTCGCAAAGCAGAGTGTTGGCAGCAGTGTTTTCCGAATATCGATTTTGGCTTATATTTGCATGTAGAGATCACATTGGGATATGATGCACCGCCTTTCGTAGTGTCAGATAACGCGGGGAAGACCATGACATCGTTATACGCTTTTTGTGCAATGCTGCATTTGTTCAGTACAGTGCCATGCCGCACGGCAACCTTGTGCTGCTGTTCATTGAGCCGGTGCGGATGCTTGTGTGATCCTCGGCTCACCTTTATGCTGCACGTATTCGCCGAATGTCGGCGTCCGCGCCTGAATATGATTATGACACTTCAGTTTTCATTGCTGAATTAGTTCTGAAATATCAAACATGCGGCCATGTGGCGTCTTGGAAAGGCGCTCGCGAGCGGGCAATCCCATTCGTTGTACAAGAATGCCTTCTTCACCAAAGAATATGGCTGAACCTTATTCGCTTTCATTTTTCCTGGGGGGGGGGACAGTGGGGACTTTATTTTCCACGGGTATAAAAGAATTCCTCTCCCGCCTTCCTTCTCTTTCTTGTCCCAATGAACTGCATCTCGCTCTCCGCTCAGCTACCGTCCTCGCCATATCCGCCTCTATACTTCCCCACAATGACCATCGCCGCTGTTCCCGCTAACACTGTCGTCCCTGCCGAGAAGATCACTGAAACCTTCAAGGACTACGTCGGTACGCCCCGAATTCATTGTGCCCGCGCTCTGTGGTTGTTGTCATTGCTCCTTTCGACTGATTTATTTCTGACATCGGTATCGTCCACTACCAATCAACGCATGTATTCTAGATCTCGCTGTCGCCACGCGTGGGGGTAAGGTCGTAACATTTACAGATGAATGGTTCGCTGACTGTAAGAACCTTTTGACCGCTACCGCTCCAATCTCTGCCCCTGGACGCTTCGTTCCCACCGGCGCTTGGTACGACGGCTGGGAGACTCGCCGACACAACGCCCCCAACTTTGACTGGTGCGTGATTCAACTCGGCTACGCGGGAGCCATCGCCGGCTTTGAAGTTGACACCGCTTATTTCACAGGCAATCATTCACCTTTTGTGTCTGTCGAGGGCTATACCGAAACTTCGCCCGCTAACGCCGCAGCCCGCACGCACTGTGAGTGGGCCGCTGTCGAGTGGGTCCCTGTTCTGAGCAAAGTCGCACTCAACCCCAGCTCCCGTCACGGCTTTAAGCTCGAGCTGCCCACAGCAGATCACTATACCCACATTCGCTTCTGCATGTATCCTGATGGCGGCGTTGCCCGCCTGCGTGTCTACGGGACTGTACATCAGGCCCACCCCGAGAACAAGCATGAGATTTACGACCTGGCATCGGCCGCTGCAGGATCAATCATTACAGATTTTTCAGACGCTCACTACGGCCACCCTTCAAACATCCTCCTGCCCGGACGTGGTCACGATATGTCTGATGGGTGGGAAACCAAGCGCTCCCGTGCCCAAGGTCACGTCGACCACTGCATCATCAAGTTCGGTCAGGCTGGTTATGTTACTGATATCGAAATCGACACTGCTCATTACATGGGCAACCCTCCCAAGGCAGTGACAATTACTGGATTCGAAATCGGCTCTGAGGTGCCATTTGTGCTTCTGGACCGAGCCCCAATGACCCCTCACCGCCAGCACTTTTTCAAAGTCGCAAGCGACTTGACCGAGAAACGTATTGCCAAGATCCAGGTTGTCATGATCCCTGATGGCGGTATCAAGCGCGTTCGCATCTGGGGTGCTGCTCAGTTACCCGCCGTCGAGCCTGAGGGTTCCTTGATCGGTGTTCGCCAGGAGTTGCCTGATGAGTACACATGGAACCAAAAGAAAATCTAAATTCTTTATTATTGAGCATGCACAGAACAAGAAAACCCTGTAATATTTTGTACAAAACAATAAAACACAAACATGAAGTCCGAAATGCAATCATCATTCTTCGCTGATAGTTTGAGCATTTATGTCGACGTAACGGTCCTTGCTATTCTTCCAATAACATGACAACATGGACACCTGCTCCATGGCTAAACAAGCATAGCTCGGCCGGATGAGACTGTGTCGTTTCAAGACGACTCCTGCTTGACCTCTAAATGTACCACAACGTCCGCCAACTGGCCAAACTCTTGCAGCCCAATGGCCCGGTTGGGGGTTGGTTCTACCATTGACGGAAAGGTTAAATCATTTGTTCACATCGACAGCACATCCAATTACAGATACAGGGACAGCTCGAATGTACCTGGTGCCTTGGGGTACAAGAGTCCCGTTGATGTGTCGTATCTCCATCCACGAGTGGCGACAAGTTCTAAGGGTACAGTAAGCGATATGGCCCGTTAGCAACCATGCCGTAGAGCAAGAGCTCGTTTTTTTTTCTTCAAAAATTTTCATACGTTCTGCCGCAGTATCCTCCTCGAGCCAGATGCGCGACGCTGCAAGCTGAACAGGAAGAGATGTATATGCTTTGGCCAGTAAGTCCAGTTCCCTGTCTTGAATTGAATCTAGGATAAATGCATAAGGTGGCAAGCAAGTAAACATCATTATGGAGAAAACCCTTTCACAACAAAAAAAAATGCGACGCAAATCAGCTTTTTTTTTCTATGACGCGTGCTACCTTGCAATAACGCGATCAGAGGCGCGAGCGAAGAGTTCCATCGAGACTGGTGCAAAAGCGCATAGATATCCTTGAGGCTTCCATTCTGCCGCTCCCACTGTCGCATCAATTCCATGACCCGAATTAGGGTAGCTAGTTGTGGTGCCTGTGTCCTGTACTCCTCTGGGATTCGATGTAAAAGACTGCGTGCCGAGTGCCTGTTTCCAACACAACAAGTACAGGTAGTATAAGCATTGAGACGTCCCCGAAGAAGGTACAAAGGTTTCCACACGGTACTGTAGTTCACTTTCTCCACTTTTCTAGCAGTCCCGGAGGCAGCACGGCGCTTGACTTACAGGTCGTGGGCAATAAGGTACGAGGCAAGGAGCGGCTCGTAGATAGTATTCAATGGTACAGCATCAATTTCGATTGCAGACACCTATCACGAAACAGTGAAATGCATGCCGAGTGCGTCAGCTTTTTTTTTTTTTGTCGCCTTTTGTTGAGCATTGCCTCAGAATGTGCGCTCATTGTGCTGCGGGACGATGGATTTACCTGGAACTCGAGTTGTTCGTAAAGGGGAATGAGCTCTTGGTAGCGTCCAGCCTTGAGGCACGAATCAGCCTGCTCGAGTATTTGTTGGGCGGGCATTGTCATTATGCGCGGGCAATTTAGTTGTTGAGGGATGTGAGGAGAGGAAAAGGCAGCTGGAAGGAGAACAAGAAAAGGCGTAGACGAGTCGAGCAACGCCATCCTTGGGCCACTTGGGGGCAAAAGCGGTGGCTGAGCACCGAGGCCTGAAATCGTGATGGTCAAGATGCAACGCCGTTGAATGCAGGACCGAGCACAGAATACGGACGAGCACACGGAACAGGAGAACAGGACGCACAACGGTACACAGCAGTGGGGACCTGCAGCACTAAATAACGGACAGACTTTGATGGAGCGCATGCAATCTGTGTTTAACTATTGTCCGCGGGATGGAAGACCTTTCCGGGAGGATGAGCAGATCTGCCCACTGTGCGACTTCCAAAGGTACTCTCCGCGACCCACTGTATGCCCATATTGCGTTGTGCCGGGCAAACTCTTGCTGACGCATTTACATGCTGCTTGCGTACAGACACATAGATCAGGTAGCCGGCATGAACCAGTAACCCCCTGGTGGTTGGCCCCGAAGGTCTGTCTCAAAGACAAGACCATATCCAATGTCTAACCGTGATCTGGTTTGCTTTCCACAGACACCGAACTCACACCCCGGAATCCAGCCAACAACTCCGAGGTCACCTTGGCGGAAATTGCTCTACGTGAAGCAAGAATATCCAGACAACTACGTGGACGATACGTTCTTGGAGGAGCTGCAAAAGAACGGTACGACCTCAGCTGCACCATTCTTGTTCCGTCTGGGCGCAGGAAGGAACGGCTAACTATTTTTTTATGATGTATGATTCGGTCGCAAATAGCAAACGTACGGCACTACGAATATTGGTCTGTGGTCCTCGAGTCCACTATCATCAGTCAGCACATCTCATCGATTGTCATCTTTGTCGCCATCTTTATCTACCTATACCATGATGATCTCAGCTCACACGCTCTTATCACTATGGGGACAGTGGGCACGGCGATTGGTTACGGCTTCTGGGATTGGAGCAACACCATACTAACGCCAGACTCTAGCTACCGAAGTAAGTCTGAGAAATCTGTGCCCGCCGAGCGCCTTATGCAAAAGAAGATCTGACAATCAGTATGCTCACATTGTGATGATTCGACTCTGGATGTGTGTTACGGCAGGACGGAAGATCTTCAAAGGCGCGGTTCTGTTCTTTCTGACGCTGCTTGGCCTCACTCCGATTCTAAAGACGTTGACTGAGAAGACTTCGGAGGATACGATCTGGGCGCTGACCGTGATTCTATTCCTGGCCAATCTCGCATTCCATGATTATGGAAGTGGCAACAGAGGCAACATCAAATATCCTGGCTCGCTCTCCACGAATGCAGCTATTTTTGCTTCGGTCGTCTTGGCTTCAAGACTCAAGACGAACCTTCATGTGTTTGGACTCATGTCGTTTGCAGTCGAATGGTTCGCGTTGTTCCCGATGTTGCGACGTCAAGTTAGGGTGAGACTCTAATTATCTTGGAACTTGATTTCGCTTTCTTTGAAAGGGGCCATCGGTTTCTGACATGCATGTCTTTTCTTCTTGGTATGGGTAGAGCATTTCCAATAGAGGCAACCTTGCGTTAACAATTGTCCTGTTCCTGACCGCAACAACCCTGTTCAGCCAGATCTCTCCTGCGATTGTGGTCATATATATCCTGGGCATGGCCTTCTTGACGTTTGTCTGTCCGTTCTGGTTAATCTGGATCCAGCGCTACAAAAAGTATGTTTTATGCGACGAAAACGATGGAAAGCTGCAGCGCTTCTTAGGTTCTTGGGTGACTATACTGTTGCTGATTATGGCGTGTTTGTTTTGCTGTTGCTTTGATCCTACGATCACCATTATAGCGAGATCCATGGGCCGTGGGACGAAGCAAGACCAAAAATCCAGCACGGCCGATCTGTCGACTACAACTGAGGCGTGAAAATAAATGCAGGCGCAGCTCACACAACAGTCTCAGGCACCAGGCACAGACCCGGCTTTTTATTTTTGGTGGCACTCTCTTCTTTCGCTCTGCCATGCAGCACTGCATTACATTCAACATCCCATCCATCACTACATCGCCCCATCGCTTACTGTAGACGCCAATGGCGGCCATCATCCCGTCCGGCTACCCCGGTAAAATCACCAAATCTAAAAGCCATTCCACTAGTCTCGTCTCCACTTGCGCACCCTACTGACATAAATCACCTCTGGAATGTAGCCCAGGGCATCTTCTACATGCTGGGACATCCTTCATTGTTCAAGAACCTAATCTGCCCCATTCTGCTGACCATCCTCTGGGGATTTGCTGTCCTCATTTTCGGCTTCTCGTACCTGCTCAAACTGCAGGCACACGCGCTGATCAGCGCAAAGTGCCCGGCTGCCCTTGCGTGGTAATGCTCCGCTCGACTGTCGGCGTGCTCTGGAAATTCGCCTGTACCCTGCTTTTTTATTTTCTTTTACTCAGTATCAATACCTTTTACGCAACACATTCACGTAGGATCGTTTGCATCATATTTGTCCTGCTTGAAGTTGCAGTGTTGTCCATTCTCTTCTATCTCATTATTCTTCCTATCTACCAAGATGGCCTCTTTGACCGCGTCCTGAAGCTGCGTGGTCTGAAACACGTCCTGAAGCGGAATGAAGGCAACGACCTGGTCAAGTGCATGCGAGGCGTCTCCGGAGGCCTCTGGATACTTTTCTTCCAGGTAACCCATTGTTGTCTCGATGTCGGTCATATTGGACTGTTTTCTTGCCTGGTGCAGACCAAAGCGCTTTCTTTCGGTTCAAGCTTTACTTGTCAAAGTGAACAAAATACTCTGCTGTGCACCTGACTGACGACGATTCCTCAAAAGATCATAGTCCTTGTCATCACCTTGCCAATCAATATTGTCCCTGTTCTGGGACAGTTCGCCTTTGTCATTATCAACGGCTGGATCCTGACATTTGGCTTGCGCTTCCATTATGATGCTGAGATCCGCAACATTTCAGTCCTTCAGTCGCGACATGAAGCGTGGCAAAGACGGAGCGAATATACGGGGTAAGAGCTGCATCTAAGCAATATGCGGCAGTGAAGCAAGTATTACATTCTGGGCGGGATTCACGGCGCTGACAGACTGATTCATTGCATGTGCTGTAACATGCTAAATAACAATAGGTTCGGCGCAGTGGCTGTCGGGCTAGAGATGATCCCCATCGCAAACCTTTTATTTGTCTGGACAAACATTGTGGGTTGCGCCCTATGGGTTGCAGATGAGATTGAGAAGGAGGAGTCGCGACTGCAACAACAGCAATCGTTACAGAGTTTAATGGGAGGACAGAATAGTAGCCGTATGTCCCCTGAAGATAGAGATACACCTCCAGATTACTCCCCTGGGAACCATTTTCAGATGGTTGCGACGTGTGAATGAATTTGGTATTAAAAAGCAGAATAAAATAAATGTTCAGCTCCTGTATCTCTCTCATCTGTTTCATATCATGGGCCCATTTTTTCATTTTTTTATTCTCTGGCTCCGCCAGCTTCCATGCTGACAATAACGGGGTCAGAGGTTGATATTGACGTCGTGACAGCAGGTAACGCTCCAGCGAGCGAGTATATCCCAGTTGGGTCTGCATAGTCAATTTCGGCTGAGATGTGGGCAGTAATTGTCCAAAGTCATCATTGCGTGGAAGTCGAACGGGATTGGTATTAGCATGAGTGTGAGCCTGAGAACTGAGGCGGTGGCCCTGGTCGCACGGCGGCGATATCCTAGAGCGTGACAACATCGGCAGTGAAGCCGAAAGCGCCGGCTGCGCTTGTGGTGAGGCCAATCCGACGGATGTGAGTCGATGTGCGCCGTTGCGTCTGGACAGTATGCGATACGCCATGCGCATGGGAGTCTCACTTCAGGGACGAGCAGCAAGAGCAAAAGAAAATAATGGAAGATGTCAAGGATGGACTGGGGCATTAGCCTGTGGTAGGGTCAGTCGCGACTAGTACGTCGAAGGTCAGGCGAGTGTGGCACAGGCAAGGGCAGCGCCCACTCTCAAGTCATGGGATGAGATCTTATCAGATTCAAAAAATTATCAGATTTGGGATTGTTTTATTGCCTTATCTCTTCCCTTTCCGTCTTCCTTCCCTCCCTCCCTTCCTCTCTCTCCCTCCCTCTCCCTCTCGCGCTCACACCCCTCTCTGTTCGTTGTTTCTCTCCATTGTCGATTCTCTCTCCTGACCTCTTTCTGTTGCCCTCGCTGTAACTGCTGCACAGCTTTCAACATCGCATCGGAACTACCCTGTCTTCCCTGCCTCCCCTGCTGTCGTCGCGAATCGACTTTCACTCGTCCCCGTATCGATTAACAACAAGGTACACTGTGCGCTCTACTTTGAATCGCGAGCTTCTCATTTCTGAATCGACCCCCCATTTGAATCAATTGCATTCAGCTGCTCGGAAGCAACCAGAGCTCGAAGAAGTGGCTGGGAACGAGACAGATAGGCAGCAGTATGTAATATTACTGTCAAGGCGGCACATAACATGTCAGTGTACAGTATACCCAGTGTAGTGCTGCCGACTGACAGTAGGATGCAACTGCAAGTGTCCACTGTTGATATCTGATCTCGTCACCTCACGCCCTTCTTGCAAACACAAGCAATAGTTGTCGTGTAACGCTGAGAGTGTTTCTCAGTGAACACAGATCCAGAACGCTCACTCTTTCCACATGTCTGTACACTCTTGGTGGAGCCTCCCACAAAGGCGTCATCCAAGCCACACAATGGACCCGAGCAAGAACACGCAGAGTGTCGATGAGAGCCGCCCGCTCTTTGTCTCTTCCCCTTCCGCCGGACAAACTGAACATCACCCGCGTGCACATGCCCAGGGTTATTGCACCCTCGACAAGTTGCCCTCGCCTTTGAAGCAAAACAGTGAGAACAAGATAACCATCAACCACCACAAAAACAACAATAACAACAGCAACAACATCTCCGACGTTGAAGATAATATCAACAGCCCTGTCGCAGACTCCGCATCATCCAGCTCTTCCGCATCCTCGATTTCGTCACGCAACGACGGTGAGGACCTTGAGCCGCAAATATCTAGTTCCTTATCCAGCCGACGTCAGTCACATCGTCGTGCCAGCCGGACCCGAATGTTGCTTTCTGTAGTCACTCAGCTGGGTCTCCTGGTGTTCTTCGGGACATTGACTGGGGTTATCGCCAAAGCACCCTGGGCCTATCCGTACTCATGGCATCCCATCTGCATGGGGCTCTATGGATTTATCGCCACAGAAGGTATCGTTGTGGCGCCCAATGCATTTGTTTGATGAAAAAAAAAAATCACCCCTGGGCAATTAATTCACTTTACGACTAACCCTTTGTCTCCGCAGGCATCTTGATCCTTCAACCTCCCAATAAATCCAGCCAGAGAAAAACATCAAAAACCCTGCATGGTCTCCTGCATACGCTTGCTCTCATCCTGTCTCTCCTCGGGTATACAGCCATCTACGTCAACAAAGAACGTCTGCAAAAGGAACACCTCCGCAGCAACCACGGTCTCTTTGGATGTACCACGGTGCTCATCTTTTCTCTTCAGGTTGTCTTCGGCGTCGCAGTCGCCTATGGACCCAGAAGTCTTTTTCGGTGGATAGGCCATAGCAGGATCATTCGAATTCATCGAATTTCCGGCTACATCTCGATCGGTCTGCTATGGCTAACACTCTGGCTATCGGTCCTGTCTAACTGGATGAAGAGGAACTTTGAGCACGAGTGGGTGTTTGCGCTTGGTCTAGGGATGATTGCGGTGGGGTTAGTAGGTCAGATCACGCCCGCAAGACTCTTTGGTGCCCACACTCGCACCCACGACGTCCGACCCTGAAAGGCAGATAAAGCCAGAAAATAAACCTGGATATTATTGTATATTTAACGATTATTGGTACTCGGACAAAATGTCAAACGACAACTGACAACTACAACGGTGCAGCAGACATACATATTCATGAATCATGATCCCACGACATTCAATGTCTGTCGGCGACGTTTTATTATGCCTGAGATTTCTCCCAGCCCAAGTTCGTTCGCAACCGCCTTGAGAAGGCGTGAACTCGACTCATCATATCGAAGGTCTGCTAGGGGGTCACCTCTTGACCGGCCAAGGTTGATCATTGCTATCGGGATGCCTGTGTCCTTGGCAAGTTTGACCAAGCGAAATGCAGAGAACGTGGCCAGGGAGGAACCAATGACCAATAGACCATCGGATTCTAAAATCGCCTGTGTCGACCTTTCTTTGACGTCGACAGGGACGTTCTCACCAAAGAACACGACATTGGGCTTGTAATCGCCAGATCCGCAGCAGGAGCAAGTCGGGTACTGGAAGGTGCGGTAGTCAAGCATTTCTGCACTGTGCCCCGGAAGCTGTCGCCGCTGGTCTGGTGTGTTCAGCTCAACATCTCCATCGGCGTTCATCCTTGTGTACAGACTGGCGGTAGTCTGGCTCTGGACCACTGCGTTCCAGTCCGGGTTCAGATCGGCCAGGACCTGCTGAAATTCGGATCGATCCTCTTCGTGTCCACAGGTCATGCACTTGACGCTGTGCAATGTTCCATGGAGTTCGATTACATCCTTGGCTCCTGCTTTTTGATGCAGTCCATCGACGTTTTGGGTAATCAGGGTCCTGACATATCCACTCTTGTTAGTCAGCAAAGGATGCGGGTCTTCCTGTTGCTGCTGGTTATATGTCGGGGATGGGCCCTGGATGGGTTTTGCAGACAGCGGAGGCGACTGCATGGCAGTTATGGCATAGTGGGTTGGGTTGGGCTCTGTTGTCATGATGGGTGGGAATCCTAGAAAGGATCGTGCCCAGTAGCGATGCCTAGCCTCGTCCGATGCGACAAATGCCTGATAGAACACAGGTTTGTAGTCTGGGTTGAGGGTATAGGTTCCATTTTCTCCGCGGTAGTCTGGGATCGCCGAGTCGGTGGAGACGCCTGCGCCTGTTAAAACCGTGATGTTGGGGCGGCCGTCGCGGAGGAACGAGGCGAGTTCCTGGACGGCGACCGGGAAGGGTGCTCGCGAGGAGGTGCTGGCGGTGTCTGTGGACAGGGTCTTTGAGACTGATTGGAGCGAGATTCGGAGGCGCATCTGCCGTGGCGCAGGTCAGACTGCAGGTGATGCTACGGCGGTGCGAGTCGTAGCAAAGGGCAACAGCGCGCTGGAATGGCGGGGACGAAGTCAGGAACGGGAGCAAGCTCGGGACGAGGACAGCGCGGGTCTGGCTGGAGCGACATCGTGCTCAGGGCAGTGTGGCCTCAGCAGGGGGGAATTGTATAAGGAAATGTTTTTTTTCGCTGTCCCTGTCCTTGTCACAAAGGCATCACATTATTAATCCTCTCTGCATCCCTTTCCCTCTTTTTAATTACGATGCCCACCCATCTTCAATAGAATCCCGCGCACTGATTCATCCCCTTCTCATTCTCCATCGCTCCTGTTAATCTCATTGATCCCCCATCGATAATTGCCTGCCACAGAGAGCTGCTTCCCCATCCCTGTGGACCGCGTACACAATATTTTTTAAATTCTTTTCCGCGACAGGAACAACAACAATAACAACAACAACAATAACAACATCAACAACAACAGCAGCATTTTCCCCTCCCCCAACGCAACCCATCCTCATCACCACCACCATGCTCTCTGCCTCGACAGCGCACCTCAACTACCAGGAGCTCGACTCTGTCCTAAACCAGCCAGAGACAGAGCACAACTGGGCTGCCAAGGAGACTGCCATCAAAACCCTGGGCTCTGCCTGCCACTCCTCCATTGCCCAGAACTTGGAGTTCATCAGCTTCATCAAGAATCACCGCAAGGCCCTTTCAGAATCTGTACGTTATGCTTTTGTGATCTGCTGTATTTTCCGCGCATCCAACAATTCTCCCCTTCTAACGCAGCCTACAATCTATATATACCCCTCCATGGCCGTCATCTAGCTGCTCACAGAGAGGACCCGTCTGTCTGGAACAGCCTGTGAGCTCGTCGAAAAGTTATCCGCATCTATGGGCCGTGACTTTGGCTTGCACTTTAGCGACCTCTTCACGGGCACTCTGCTCAAGGTGTGTGCAAGGACAAACAAGGTTATGGTCTCGCGTGCCGTGAAGGCTCTGAACAGCATAATCAATGCAGGGTGTCTGGCCCCGCTCCCAAAGGCCTGTCAGGCTTTCGCAACAAACAACAAGGCGCTTAGGATTGCCTGCATCGGCCTCATAGCCTCCTGTATTGCTCAATATTCCAGCCACGAGCTGGAGCACTTTCTCCCCGTCTTTGAGCCCGTGCTGAAGGAAGGTGTCTCTGATGCCGCGCCAGAGGTGAGGGATACCAGCCGCAAGTCGTACAAGATTTATGCCGAAAAGTTTCCAGAGCAATCCCAGAGGTGAGTGAGGGAAATACATGTGCATAATGGTCCCTTACGTAGCATGTGGCCTGTGTATAATATTATCTCCTCAGGAAGGACTGTCAGCTCTTACCTCTTGATCATGCATTGCCTGCTAGTCTTGATCTTGTGGCACGTTAGCTCCCCATCTCTTACATTTTGTTTTCTTCTCCCCACCAGACTGACCGCAACTCTGCCGGGAAATGTACTAAAGTACCTTTTGCCCGACACAGGATCAACACCGTCGCGGTCAAGAACTGCAGCAACACCAGGACGGTCCGCCGCCGGTGTAGGACGCGTAGCTGAGACAGGAGAGTTGGGCCGTCAGCAGTCCAGTCGCGAGCCTAGCGCCGGTTTGAGCAGGACGGCGTCAAGCAGGGTCGGGCCTGTACGGGCCAGATGGATGGCTGTAACTGACCAAGGCCCCTCTAATACATTCAAGGCGCCGGTAGTCGCGAACCAATATGGGTCTCAGTCGAGCCAGCCTTATGCCTACCACGGATCCCAGCACCAGCAACCCCAGGCATCACAGACATATGCACCTCAGCAACATCAGTCCTTGTCCCGGAACCATGGTCCAACCAGTAGAACAAGATCAGATTCATCTGAGAGCAGTGGGCACGGTATTCATCGAGCGCCCTCTCAGAGAAGTCGTACTCTCAACAGCAATGGAAGTTCGAGTGGCTCTATGATGCATCGATCGCCATCGATCAACTTGGCGACGAAAGGAGGTCCTCAGAGGGTTGCGCCTCCAACACCTACAACGTCGATGCCTAAAAACCGGTCCGATCCAGTACCCTTATGAGCCGACTCTCCAAGGTAGAGCCTGTCTCCAAGGCTGGCCGAACATCGTCTCTCTCTAGTCTCCATAGCCAGGCTAGTCCAGCCAACCACGATGCATCCATGGAACGTGAACAAATGAGCGCCAGTGAGCGAGCCAGGTTTTGATAGTTGGAGAGCTAGTTTGACTACTTCACCCAGGCGCCAAATATATTGTGGTGCCATAAAAGATCCCTCTCTTGTATCATCCTACAGACCAGTACGTAAACCTTAAAGCGAACCGTCGCTCTGGCGATCAACCTACACGGGCAGACCTAGGCGCGAGAAGAGTCGCCACAGACTATGCTGGATGCACTGGATACGGATTCTCGACGACTTTTATCTCGCCTGCCTCCTCATTGTCGACATCGCCCACGATGCAGTCGCCAACCCACCACCAGCTGTTCTCACAATTGGCATCATCCCCTCTAGATTCTTGTCCATCACCCGACGCCAGACATTCAACTCTACCAATGTCACAACAGCCGGACGACCTTATTCCAGCTGTGTCTGCTCCACTTTCTCCAAGAGTTATCGCGGACGTTGGATGCCGATTCTCATTCTCTGCACCTCCAGCAGCAGCACAAACAATACCACCAACTGCAGCAAAGCCCGGATAGCAACACTGCCGAACCGGTCCCTTTATCGCCACACTCACCACTGCACCCTCGGCTGGCCGACTCTTATCTACTCTCTTCGCAGCCTTTGGCGATTACTGAGCAGATAAGTCCTCAGCATGCTCTGCCTTCGCTTTTACAGGAAGCAACCAAGACGGATGGGTCAGACTTTGATGTTTTGGACTCGTATGTTTGACAACACAGAGAGCTACCTGCAGATCGAGCAAGAGATTTTGGAGTTGCAGCAGTCGCTCAAAAAAGGACGATCTGGACTAGAGAAAAAAGAGAAGGAGGAGAAGGAGCTGGTGGAGGAGGAAGAGAAGAGTGTGTTTATGGATGAAGGTCTGAAGCTGATAGAGCAGGAGCAGGAGCAGATGGCAGTCAAGGCATATGCAGAGGAGTACGAGGCAACGCTAGCAGCGGAGTCATGCTCTTCGATGTCCTTGCCTTTGAGCTACGAGGATGGATGACACGGACCATATAGTGTGGAAAGCATGAAGAAGCCACGACCGAACAGGAGTGATACTAGTCCTCTCGTAATACACGTTGATATTTTCGCTTCATCCCTGAACACCGGCCTTTCTGGAGCTGCGCGTCCAGGTAGCTGAATGGCCACAATAATGTTTGCTTGTGTAGGCGCCAAAGCCACCGATTGGATAGGCAGTCTCTTTTTGCTTTTGCTTTTTTTTTTTTCAAGCATTCCTTGTCTTTGCCTAGCTGTTTCTGCTCTTGCATCCCATTCACTCCAGATCATGGCCACCAGCAACATCGTTGCCGACTTCAAGGCCTGGCAGGAGGCATTGTTCATGGCCTTGGTCAAAGCCACCAAGGCCTCAAATGCCATACCCGCCGGCGATGTCTCATTCTACAGAACACTCGACCGCTCATTCGCCGCCAACATGGATGACGCCTCGACAGCAACCCTGGACTTGTGTAACGGGCTGTTAAGGCAGGCAGGCGGATTCCCTGCGGGGCAGCTCAAAGACAGCGACGACGTGAAGGACCGTTTTGAAATAGTTGTAGACGTTGTCGACAACCTGCTCGAGAAAGTGGTAAGACCTCGCCCGTCGGTCAACTCAACTATCTGCGATATGGAACCAATCCAACAGTTTGTAATTATCTGTCCCGCATCCTTGTCGTCTCTTCATATATAGGATGTGGCCATGGACGATATGAGATCTCCGCGGAAGAAAGGGGGAGCTGCAATCCACCAAAGTGCCCCCATTGTCGCATTGGCCAAGGTATACCCACCCAACGACTCTCCATTTCCACGCACTCTCTGTATCAAATGTGTATTAATCGCGCATTCAACTTTGATGTCTTTTCCCGAATCTGACAGAGCGACAAGTTGGAATACAAATATATCCATGCTCATAACATTGCTCGTCCTCAATTGCGGTTCCCAGATCCAGTCGACAACTCATCCACGCCGTTTGTGCGCAAGATCAAAGTCAAACCCAATGCGAAAGTTGATCTCACCTATGGAATGAACCACATCTCTCCAGATTCTTCATCCTCGGAGCTGGTGGCACAACCCCACCCCTACGAGTATGAAATCAAGCATCTGGAGTATCCCCAACACATGTTTGAACAGAGACCAGAGCAACTGTATGCACCATTTGATTCAACCTCTGCAATCTGGGTCGACACGGAAGATGCGCTCAAGGACATGTGCAGGACTCTGGAAATGCAGCGGGAGATTGCTGTCGATCTGGAGCATCATGACTACCGCTCTTTCCAGGGCTTTGTCTGTCTTATGCAAATCTCGACCCGCGATCAGGACTATGTGATCGATACGCTGGAACTTCGAGGATCGCTACATCTCTTAAACCAGTCCTTCACGGATCCCAACATTGTCAAAGCGCTGCATGGTGCTGAAAGTGATATTATCTGGCTCCAGCGCGACTTTGGTGTCTACATTGTCAATCTGTTCGATACGTACCACGCCTCAAAGTTGCTCGGTATGAGTCGCCCTGTCCTATGACATTATTTATTTATTTATTTTGGAATGGTTGGATTGGATTACTTGCGTGCAGACACAGCTAACAAACTTGTGTTCTTGTACATCTATAGAGTTCGGAAGCCACTCGCTCGCTCATCTGTTGAAGTTGTATGCCGACTATGATGCGGATAAAAGATGGCAGAGGGCAGACTGGCGTATTCGGTAAGAAAATGATTACCAGGACTTCTGAAAGAACACTGGTTTTGTTCACAGGGATCCTTACATGATTTATTATTCACACATGCTCCTGTTAATAGCCCTTTGCCTAAGGATATGCTCACCTATGCCCGCTCTGATACGCACTTCTTGCTCTACATCTACGATCGTATGCGGAACGCGCTCTTGGACAAATCCAATCCAACAACACACAATCTTTTACGCGCGACTCTCCAGCGTTCTTCAGAGACGGCGCTCCGGGTCCACGAGAAGGACATTTACGATGCAGAAGGCGGAGATGGACCCAACGGATGGAGAAACATGTACTCGAAATGGAACCGGGCCTTTAACAATATGCAATTTGCAGTCTTCAAGGCACTCCATGCTTGGCGTGATCAGGTTGCGCGTGATGAGGACGAGAGCGTCAAATATGTACTTCCGAACAGTATGTTGTTTAAGCTGGCAGACCAGATGCCAGTCGAGGCAACCAATGTGCTTGCGTGTTGCAATCCAATCCCGCCAATTGTCCAGATGCACGCTTCCGATATTGCCATGCTGATTGGCCACACGAAGGCCAGCGTGGTGCCGGTTCTAGGAGGGTTCAAGCCGGTCGAGATTGAGGTACCTGTGCATGTGCGTTTTGACCCAAGGACAGGACTGCAGGGAACAGCAGAGGCGAGAAAGCTTGTTGGAGAGACTGCCTCAACTTCGTCGTTGGCACCGTTTGAGGCACAAATGATCAACATGGCAGGACAGGCCAATGGCGGAAAAGTTGTTGTAGCTTCCTCGTCGGGTATGTTTGGCAAGAGCGCCGTCCAAGCTTCTACCGCCATCACCAAACCATTGGCGGATCCTATGACACTGATGGCAAGACGGTCGGGCCTGTTTGGCGATCTCGCTTTGACGAGGACCTCGCAAGCAGAGGAAGAAGGCAGGAAAATAGCCCAGAGAATAATGGATGAGCTTTCAACACAACCAGCAGAATCAGCACCGGTTTTTAAGGAAGTCACCCTGGTGACCGATGACGCATCAGCCAAGGCTGTCAACCCGGAAGAAAGCAAGGAAGAGGTGCTTTTCACGCCTCAGGAAGAGCGCGTGACGAAACAAAAGAGAACCGATGTCCTTGTACTCTCGACAATGTCAAAGAAGCGATCTAGGGCCATCGATGAAGACCGCGCCGAGCTCAAGCGGGAAGATAATGAAGTTGGAACGGCTTCAGAACCTCTGGGTGATGCTGCAGATGATGAAAAGGTAGAGATGGTATCGATCAAGAAGAAGAAAGCCAAGAAGGAGAAGCAATCTGTCTCATCTGCATCTGCCACCCCATCTTCGACCCCCGGCTCCGACAATGAACTCTCTGACAGTTTCGAGGCTTTCGATTACAGCAAAGTTCGCTCTACTGTGGATGAGACGGTTGAAGAGGCAACCTCGAGCAAGAAGCAAAGAAAGAAGAAGAAGAAGGCTGCTGCTGCTGGCGGCAGTGACGAGCCTCCGAAGCGTATGTATTTGTGTTTATGCTTACACGTTTGTCTGTCTTGAAGGGTCTTTGATGGTCTTGGTGTCCATCTGTCCATCACACTAACGCATTTTCTTTCAACTTACTATATAGCATTTGATCCATACTCCAAGTTGGAGGAGAAGTCGGATCTGAAGAAGAAAGATGCTAGTCTTTCGCGAAACCCCAAATCAGGGGCACGCAGTATGACCTTTGGCAAGAACTAAATAGACGGCAACAGCGTAATCTGGTGTCAATCGTACCATTTCTTCTGCATCAACAGCAAATAAATCTTTTGTAATCCACGAAAACATCATTGAGATCTACAGCCGTGTCAAGTTATAAGACCATAACAGTTGCATCTGCCCATGAGATACAGCCCCGATTTGACGAGAGAGTTGTGCTTGTGCTTTTGATGTCTCGATGGATGTGCTCGTTGACATCTCCCAGGCGCAGCGTCAGTCTTTGTTCAGGCTACTCTATCAGAATCCAGATTGGATAGCAAACCCTGGTGCCCTGACAGCCCTGGTCACCCCCTCGAATTCCAGTGTTGCTGCGAACCTGGGCTAAGCCAAGAATATTTCGGAGACGGGCTCTTCTGGTAGACTCATGGACCAAACGGCCTGGTTGTTGTGGTAAGCAATGATGCATAACCAGCCCTGCATACACGGGCTTCTGATAAGCTGGGCAGTGGGTATGATGTCCATTGAACACGAACAAAATGTCTGTCAGAGCTACATATCCATCATTGCACTCACCAGGCATCGTGGAACTGTGCAGGGCAGAGGAACAGGGGGCCAGAACTGAAATTCAAGGTCAGGTCACAACGAGTGATTGAACTTTCTTTCTTCCATGATCTCAATCAACCTCATTCCCTAAGCAACACAAGCGAATGACAATGGAGTTTACATTTTCTGCAACACCGTTTTCGGCAGTAACGAGACATCCCTCTGCAGCCGTGGCCGCAGTTGAGACTTCATCAGAACAGATTGGAATCCATGCCGCTGCAGAGGCGCCACCAGGTCAACAGCTGTATGAACGTGTCTCAATAAAGAAGGAGCACGGCGTCGGAAACACAGCGCGGTGGCGTAAGCGACTCATCAACCAGATCGAAGACCGCGTCAAGGACAAACGGATATCTATCCATAATGCCCGGAGGAAAGGTCTGCAGCCAGACAGCTTCGCCCAGGATCCCAGTCTGGCCCCCACATCTGTGCATCCGCCTTCTGGAGAGTCAGTAGTAGACGCGGTCGTGATCAGTGAAGAGGAAGAGCGGGTAAGAATATTGCCTCCACGACAACGCCTTGGCGCCAGTGGTGGATGGCACTGTCGATAAGCCAGATACAAAGGGCTTTCTTTCGCCCGACGTAGCTAACCTTCTATCCTTTTCTTTTTCAACGTACGGGCCATTGACAGAGGATAATAGCAGAGGTTTGGGATACATTCAAAAATGAAAACTTTGAAGAGCTGTCCCAAGCATTCCGGGACATGACCGACAATGAAATCGAGGAGATTGAGCAGGATATCCTCCAGTATCGTTGTATGTGCCTGTGCTTAGTATCCGTACGATCTTCGCCGCGAGCGTGTTGAACAGCCGCCTGATCTCTGTTTTCTCGTGGATGTTATTAATGCTCGCTAGGCACGGCAGATTATGATCCAACATATGATATGATTGTCAACATGGAAATGCACGACATGGACCAGACCATTGAGCGTTATGTGCAGCTGGAGAGATCCTACTCGTCCCTTGCTCAAGAGGACCCGGAGACGGCAGCAGCGATTTCAGTAGCGGCGACCCTTCTTTCCGGGATTCCATGTCTGCGGTGCCGCTCTGTGCCTCTTGGCTTTGAATCTGTCCCTGGCCCAAGCCAGGCAGGGAGAGCCAGAGTGAGCTGTGCGGCATGCAGATTCTGCGTCGAGAAGGAGGGACTGCTATACATCACGGACACCGCACGGAGCCACAGGTAAGGTTGCCGAGAGAGTGGATTAAATGCAGCAGCGATGATGCTTGTGTCGAGGTTGAGCAAACTTGTCCCCAGTCTGACTCTGCGGTTCACCGTGTGTTTGTGCATGCTCTGTCGTAGCGAGGGCTGTCCTGGCCAGGTGCACTTTGCGTACGACGAGGATACAGGTCTCCTGGTATTCTGCCCACAGTGTGATCTGCTTGCTTGACGCTGCAAGTTAGGGCGCTTCTTTTTTTTTTTTTTCTGTGCGTAGACCAAATAAATACGCACATGTAGTTTTGCTTCATCTCTTTGCGCCCGTCATCATCTCTGCTAGCCCGTGTTCCGGCACCCCTTTCGCCACCTTATTGTCTCATTCGCCCCTCTTCACCCCTCTTCACCTTCTTGTTACTATCCCAGGCATAAAGCATAGATCATCCGCATCGCATTCACCGCATTCAAATCTTTATTCACCCACAACACACATTCCATGCAACTCCAGGCAGAGCGAGACCATTTCGTTCATGCCGGCATCGGTGGAGGCTCCTCCTCCTCCTCTTCCTCGCCTTCATGTTCACCGCCCAAGGACTCGCCCTTGTCGCTCGCGAAAGTAAAGAACCTCAAGAAACCCAGGTCAAAAGCTAAAGACAATGACAAGGAGAAGGATCCCAAGAAGGACCTGGGCAAGGACCACCCCATGATCATAAGCAACATCGTGCCTGCCGCCCCTAATGCTGAGGCTGTGGACAACGTTGTCAGCTCCAGCAATGATCTCGACGCCACAGGATCCAGGTTGCCTGCAATTGTCAGCATAATGAGAGAGTCCCTGATTTTAACGCAGACGGCGCAAAATCTTGCAAGCCCAAACTCGTCCATGTCAGTAGCAGCAACACATGCAGCGGCGATAACATCAGATACCATTGCAGCGCCAACCACCATTACAGCAGGTACACCTGTCACCACTGTCAAAAAAATCCATCATTCGCAAGTACGGGACCATTCTACCGGCCTGGTCCTGAATTCAGCTCGACGTAAGGAAAACGCTACGGCTGCTGCTCTAGCCCACCCACAAAGGTCTCTCCCACCCTGGGCCATCACAAGCAAACCCTCGCCAGCTATTATCCAGACGTCGGCCAGCGAACATTCGTCATCTCTACTACAACGCACGTCGACGGAACACCACCCCTCCTTAATCGAAACTGCACCGAGTGCTTTCGTCTCGCATGTTTTTGGCTATGCCTCTGATCGTTTGTCGCTGCTGCCGTCTGAGCTTCTCTTCCATGTCTTCTGGTATGTGTGTTTCCGCATTGTGTTGTAACAAGACGCCAAGCTCAGTCCTTGAGCTATACTGACAGCTATCCCTATACCTCTAGTCTGCTCGACGCACCGGATTTGTCTCGAATGGCTCAGGTATGCAAATGCCCAAGAGCTATATAATGCAAAAGGAGCCTGCAGAGTGAGCCAGCACTTGCACCCATTTTTTTGGGGGCGTCAGGTGGTTTGCGCACGATAGGCATCCGTGCCCAGCTCAATGTTGATTACACGCACAATCCACAGACCTTTGATCAACTATCTTTTTCCTTTCTGTGTTTGTGTGCGCATAGGTGAATAGAATTTGCGCTAGTATAGCTAGTGACAATAGGATATGGAGAGTCAAGAGTATGCAGCATTCTCTCTTTTCAGCAAAACACATCCAAGGTCGCTGCGGAGCAATACCTTGGTTGGCTTATTACAAGTTCCTGCACCAAAAAAGTCTTACTGTCAAACGGAATTGGGCCGATGCGGTGCCTCAGGCTGTCCATGTTCTCGAAGGTCATACCGGCCTTATTTCAAGTCTGGAAATGTCTATGTGGACCCTGGTTACCGCCTCAATTGACTCTACACTACGTGTTTGGGATCTGCGAACTCTGCAGTGTATTCGTGTGCTCCATTCCGGACAGTCGCTGACCTGCGTTTCTCAATCAGAAAACGCAAACGCTGTCTGTGCTAGAACATCCTTTGGGTAAGCTAATATCCGTGTACGACCCTGCATTTGCTCCGCGGTTTGACTCGGATGAGCATGACCACTGACATAGCGTCATGTTCAACGGCAATAGTGGACTGTGTATCTGGGACACCCGAACAGGAGATTTGATCTTGCAGGATGACACTGCGATGCCTCAAATCGCCAGCTTCATGTACATGGATGAAACCTACATAGGATATGGCCAATGTGATGGAGCCGTTACAGTATTTGATTGGAGTTCAAGAACAACGCTGGAGGTTGTTGGCAGCTACCATGCACACGAGGGCGATGTAAGCGCGATTGCCACTGTTGTTCAAGGAAGACTCTCGTTGATAACCCTCGTTAACATGATTGCTGGTCTTCCATTTAGGTTATCCATATCAGCATCCTTGACCGCAAGTACATTATTTCAGCCAGCACAAACGGCGAGACCCTGGTGTACTCCCTGAAGAATTCTTGCATTGTCGAAAGGATTTTGTTACCACATGCGACTCAGGCGATACAATTCACGCCGACGATCCACGACGATAAAGTCATGTTCTCGACACGGGATGCGATCTATGAGTACGAGCTTTTGCTGGATCATCTAGCCTCTGAACATGAGCAGGCACAGCTTTACCGCACGACGAACACACCTGCAAATGCTTCAGGACAGACAGCTCCAGAACAACACAAAGGGAAGCAGAATCATGTCCAATTGACAGCCAGTCAGAGCATCATACCAGACCCTTGGCGTTCAAACCATATCACTTCAGAGGGATCAATATGGACGGAAGGTGCAGCAGCTGTCAGTCTCCGACCGCCGGTGTCCTTGACTTCACGGATGTCACCGACCTCGGGCAGGGTCTGGAAAAATTCGAACAGCCTACTATCCCAGATCCGACAACGGGTTGGCAGCATGGGCAGGGCATTTGATCAAGAACGATTGATTATACCCACGCGATTCCCTCGATTAGCCAGCATCTATTGTCTGCCCCGTACCTGCCGCTCGCTGGACCATGGGACGACCTCTGCGCGTGACTCGTATGGGATTTTTATGCCGAACCACTGTACACATCTTCATGAGATGTCTGTCTATACGAGGGCAACGAAGACGATCAAGCAGATTCATGGTCCGGCTGTAGATGCCTTTCTAACAGAGGCTATCCGCAATCGATTCTATACAACTATGGAATGCAATCAGCACTGCGCTGTTGTAAGCTCTGGCAGCAAAGTTTATGTCATTTCGTTTCTGCCTCCAGATATCTAGATAGACTACGTCTATGGTGAATGTATTAGATATAGAAATGCACAGGAACTACGTCTATGTGGGATGGCATGGCTGCGATGCGATGTCGTGCGATGCATGCATGTGTGTGCCAATGTAACACTGTGCTCTAAGTGAGGTATCAGGGGGTATTCGAACAAGGGCGTAGCTCTCTTCCGACTTCAAAATGCCCTTACATGATGGTGCACTTTCCTTTACGGGCCTTCTTTCGCTTGTATTCCATGACATACTTTGACTGTTTCGAGTTGAAGGCCCCTCGCCTACGCTCTCTGACGTACGCGATACTCTCCTCCGGGGTCATTCCTGCCTCGATCAATGCTATGGCAACTAGCAGTGGCGCTCTATAGGACCAAAGAAGTGAGTACAAGTGCAGCGCGACATCAGCGAACAATTTTTTTTTTTTTTTTTGCAGTGTGGCTGACAGCAAGTTGCCATCTCGGACTCCATTGACGACATCTGCGAGTGATGTTTTAAAAAAAAGAGTCATTCATACCTTCCTAGTCCGGCTACGCAATGCGCGACAATGGCACCGTCTGGAGTTTTCTCCTGGTCCTTGCCGAATCGGCGTTGAACAAGGTCCAGCCAATCGCTGGTGATGGAGGGTGGAGGACCTTCGCCATCACCAAACGGCCAGTCCTGGTATCAAGTTTAAAAAAAAAAGTTAGATTAGATTTTGATTAAACCGAGACAACGAAAACTTGTAGGTATTGCCCTTCGCTTACATAGACCTTGACGCCCAGTTGCTCCAGTGGAGCCGTTCCATAGGTGGGATCACACACCCGAACTACGTCCTTTACTTGATGTTGCTCGAATTCCTTAAAATAAGATCAGAGTAGTCAAACGTTAGATCTCTAGGAAATTGGACCACAGACAGCGGCACTAGTAAATGGTATTGGTAGTAGCAAATGGCGACGGCCATGACGACAATGGCAGCTACAATGGTAGTGTATTGATCGACTATTCGGCTTTCTTACCGAGATGTACAAGGCCAGGTTACTATCGGAGGGAGCGTCCGAGACCAGGAATCGCATATGCTTGTACTCGATTAGAGCAGGTCGGTTCAGGAGGCGAGCCTCACCGTACGGGCGAGCCGTAGTCTGTCCAGGCGCTGTTGTCATGGTGCGAGATGTTGCGGCGAGACTATTGAAGAGTCCTGTCGGATCTAAACGCATTGATTAGTTCACCATGTCAAGATGTCAATGAGATCTTTCTCGCCTTTCTGTGGTTTTATCGTTTAAAGGAATACTCGCGGCAAGCTTACTTTATGCTACCTCGGAATGAGTGGAGAGTGTTGACCGTTGAGCTGTCGTTCTGGAGGAGGGAGGGAGGCCAGGATGATGAGATGATGAGGGGGAGATGAGGGATAAAGAGGGAAATAGAGTGACGGAGTATGCAGATGCGCGCAATAAGGAAAAAATTGGCGTGTGGACAGGACAGAGACCTGCCCAGACCAACCAGGACGTTCGGTCTCCGACGCCATTGTGGCAAGCGCATCTGTCTCCGCCCAGCCGTAAAGCAGTGAGCTACAGCAGCGAGCTAAATCGAGGACCATGGCGCGTGAGGTCGTCCCTGTGTGACCCAAGCAAGGAAGAGTGCGGTGCGGAGTGGACAATCAATTTAACCCCGACACTCACCAACTTTACTTTCTGCTGAGATCGGAATCATCTACTTTATTCACGCAAACACGCCCTGTGGATAGATACCAAGTAGGCATTTTAGAAGCTCCATTGACCAAGCATTACTTTTCGCAATCACATTGTGCGGCCAGTTCAATTACAGCGCGTCAAGAGAGGTCGTCAGGAGCCCTACTAGGGCTGCTACGACCGTTTTCTGTCGACTTTTTTTTTCGAATTCATCCTTCAGCAAATGTCATGGAGCAACAGACGCTGGTGTCAACCCAGATAAAGACATCTGGCATCCTCGGGCATGCTTTCCCTTCAGTTCTAACAGCTAAGAATGCCTGCGGTTCAACCCCTTACTCTGCCACAATCCGAGGGAGTACTGCGATTGGCAAATAGAGTGAGCTGAAGATGTTATCGACAAGACATTCCTATGTGGCTACCTCAGATCCAACAGCTGGAGTAACAAAGCCCGTGGTTTAAATCGGGCGTGGCTCTCCACTAGCTGGTTTCACAATCTTATATCTTTCACTCTCCTGCACAATAAATGGCATTCATTGCTGCCTATTCCTAAGATCTTTTGTCTCCACCACTGCCTCTCTTGATCCCCTCTGTCACTGTTACAGCGAGGAACTTAACTCTGTGCATGGCTCATTTCCCTTATCCAGAGGATAATGATAGGAGACCTCAGCGTCTAGGACCTGGACTGCACCTAGACGCTGGGAGTATTTCCCGCCTGGGTGAAGAAGTTGCCCTCGAATGTCATGTTGTGAACAGCACAGCGAGACAAGGGACAATCCGAGTCAATATGACCATCCTTGCGGCACCGGAAGCAACCACCTATTGTACGAAGACAGCTACGCTCTTGTTGGGTGATGACAAGAGCAAGTTCTTGGCTCTTGGCAGCATTTTTTTCTCTCCTCCATTCCAACAACAGGCACCTCCAATTACCAAGATTCAATATTGGCCAAGGGGAGAGCACCGCGAATGGTAGTCCAAGTTACGTCCGCAAACCCCTCTCGTTCATTCAGAGTCGTTAGAATCCTATCGTAGAAATGGATGAAATTGTCACAAAACTTAGAACGAATGCAAAATGTCATGAATATACTCGGCGACACGATCCAGCATCAATTCCACTCCACTCACCTGGTAAACTTGATCGAAGGCTCGATTGGATTGAAGCACTCTTGATGCGGTTACATCAAACGTGGGCCATTGTTGAGTAATCGTCGATGAGGTTGAATTCACTTTTTAAAACTGCTTGAAACTCGGACAGTGTCAATGACTTGAAGAATGACGAACATTCGGAAAGATCAGAAACGCTGCCACGAGTCAGAGCAAAGGCGCCTCGATTGGTACTTTTGAAGTTGTGGAATGTTGGCGAGCAAATCGATCCCATTTTCCTAGTTGGCCTTCGCCGTCCGGTGGGGAAATCAAAGGCATTCGTCTTCCCACTCTTGGGATTCTGCAATATGTCTTTTACAGAGTAGCTGGGCTGCTCTAACTCATCCATAGATGGTTTCAATACTTTCTGTGTGAATGTAGGTAGCCACCAAAGATGTGTTCGCATGTCTGCATCCACAAGTCTGCATCTTTGAAGTCATGAGCATCGCTGACAATGAGGCCTTCCGCGATATATTCTTCCATTCGTTTAAAAATTGGGGGTCGTCACAGCAAATGTTTGAACGACCCGGTCATAAATTTTTTTTTTTTTTT
>MU616989.1:8807-28024 GCA_025201705.1 Dissophora ornata
AGGCGCGCTCAGTCTCATCGAGTTCGTCGTTGAGCGATTGCGAAGATCTCAGAAGGCAAAGGCAGTGAACGAGCTGGTGTACGCTCTCGAGACGCCCCCCCACTTTTGGCAATTTGTTTATGCCGGAAGGCTGATCCATGTCCTTGGCAAAGATATCTGGAGAGATTTGCGCAATGTCACGACGCGAAGTTTCCTGGATCGGAGGATGGGAAGTAGTGGACAATGGGCCGACGGTAGAGAGACCCAAATTAGGGCTCATGGCAAGATTAGCAGAGGATGAGTGGCCTGGCTGCTGAACACGTCTCCTGTAAATGTATTGATTTACGCAAGATCGTAGTGCCGTTAGACATACTGGTTTTTAAATTCCCAACAAGAAGCAATTGTTACTTTTTCTTACCTCCATTTTCCTGCCATTGTGTGCCGTTTTGCGATAGCCCAAGCCGTTCCTGGTGGTCCGACTAATGTGGAGTTCGATTTTGGTTAGAGCAGCCAGCGCAACGGATGGGGACGTAGTGACGGATGGTGGAGCTAAGTGGTTTCAGTCGTGGCCGAGAGACTGCAGTTGAGAGGGATGGATGGTCACTCACAGATGCTAATGCGCTGCTATCAAGGGCCAAGAAGCGATGGCTCACCTCGAACAAGGTAGCAAAGTGGTGGAGCAAAGAGACGCCCCGCTTTTCTTATTCGCTTCTAACACAGACGGCTGTTATCAAGCGCAAAAGGGTTATTATCCATTGTATTTGTATTGCTGTGCTATCGCACAGGAATGGATTATTGTGGGTTACCAATGAGTTGCCGCTACACTGTGCTTAATAAGGTAGACTGGATGGGCGCGAGAGATTGAGAGAAGGCAGAGAAAGATGAGCGGTAGCTTATGAGGGAATGTGCTGTGGGTGTGGTGTAGCTGCAAAAGGGGAAAGGGGAAAGGGGAAAAGAGGGAAGAGAGAAGAATAACACGTTTCCAGCGTCGAGGCGGTATTTGTTTGTTCCTTCGCCGTCGTGTAATAAATTGAAACGGACTGTGGTGTGTGTCTTTGATGAAGGATATTCGATGTATTTATTCCGAGCGGCCTATGCTCATTTACTGCCGCGCCACTTGCCCGCGCCTCTTGCCATCAACAGATTGATGTTGACTTGTGATCTACAAAGTAGCGACTCTGACGTCGAGTACCGGACTAGTTAGAGCAACCAGCGAACTAACTATAATTGAGCACGACAGATGGGGGCGTAGTAACGAATAGTGGAGCTCGGTGAGTTCAATCGTACCGGTAGCGGAGAACTTGCTGTATTTCTATTTCAGCAATAAATCTTAGTAGTCATCATCAAGCAAGAGGCATATTAGGGTCGTTCACGTATGCACCGCTAACAAGAGCCAAGAAGCAATAACGGCGTGCCTCAAATACGAATTTGTATTCTTGCTATTAAGATTGTCGTGCAGGATTAGTTTGTTGAGCAGAGTGCTGTTCACATTGCTCGTCGCTACTAGCAGACATGGCAGTCATCGAATACAAAGTGTTAGTATCCATCACACATGCAACAACTATTATACTATCATCCTTAGATGTAGTGCGCCAGCTCGGACATAGACTTAATGACATTGTTCGTTACCAATGAGTTGCTGCTATTGCAACTGTGCTTCGTTAGGTTGGGCAGACAGGAGGGTGAACAATGGATGACGAGCAAGATGAACGACTGTTACTGGTGGGTTACGCGGTGGGCAGTTGGGAAGAGATGGAAATTGAGTGTAAATTTGAGGTGGGCTGAAAAATGGAATGATTTCCGCGCCCTCGCCCTCCCTTTCGCACTCGCCTTCGCTGCCCAGATACCGGAGCAATACAAGTCATCATGTGCTCACATGATCCGACAAGTGCAATTTATTAACAGCTGAAAAAACCTGTAGCCAGGTTCTTGCAACTTGCAAGGATACTGATTTGTCCAGTGTACCTTATGCATGTATTCCCGCTTCGTGTTGAACGGCTTTTAAGGTTGATGTGATGATTTTCTCCTTGTCAGATTCAATGGGTCCTGAGCGCACTAGGCCTTGCTCCGTGTAGAAGCAAAGTTTGTTGTCTTCTACATGTAAAGACAGGACACGCCTGCAACTATAAAGAAATAGATGGTTCCTGTAGACACAAACTATTTCATCTTCAGTTAGGCGCCTAAATGCAATGCATAGTGAATAGCATTGGTTATCAAGAGCCTCTGAAACTGACACCCTGACAGTTGGGTTTTGATCCTTGAGTGCGCCAATGAGGGACTGGATGGCCGATTCAGGCAACGTAGACTGCTTGCCTAATGCTGATGCTGCTAACGACCTGACATCTCCGTCTTCATCCTTGAGTGCGCCAATGAGGGACTGGATGGCCGATTCAGGCAACGTAGACTGCTTGCCTAATGCCGATGCTGCTGACCCCCTGACAAATCCGTTTTCATAATCGAGTGCACCAGTGAGGGGCTGGATGGCCGATTCAGGCAACGTAGACTGGTTGCCTAATGTTGATGCTGCTGACTGCCTGACATATGCGTCTTCATCCTTGAGTGCACCAACGAGGGACTGGAGGGCCGATTCTGATAATGTAGAACGAGCTCCCAAAGTTCGCAGAAGAATTGATTTCCAGGAACTCACTGAGCCCAAGTCCTCAACTAGAAGGGCTTCTGGAAATGAGGCCTGACAACCCAATATGCTTCCGTGGCCTTCGTTGTGGCAGGTTAGAATCTCGAAGTACAGCCACTTCATCAATTTCGCGTCTAATCTTGTCACTACCATGGTATCCAATCGAGCTCGTGCCTCATTCAGGCAAGATGTCAGTATTTGCTGATGGCGCCCTCCAATCAAATCGCGTGGTGATCCTTGTAGAAGATCGAAAAACTCTTCTAATGCCTCTCCATCTAGCAGTCCTGCTACCATCCACCACACAATCTCATATTGAGGGTTGTATTTATGCTCTTGCACAAATGCTTTCGCTTGCTCCACCGTCATCATCCCAGCTGAAAGATATGGTTGTTTAACTTGTAGATGCTGAGCTATCCATGTTGCCGCGAAATATTCTTGGAATGTCAGATGCAAGAAATACCAGGCTTGCTGAGAATCGCTCTTGCCGGCATCCACATCTGTATCTGCTCTGTGAAAAAATGATGTCTGCTTCATCATTTCAAGGAGCTGAGGCGGCAAAAAGTCAATCTTGTCTGCAGCACCGTACTCTCCGAGATCCTCAAACGCGCTTAGTAGAGCTTCCTCGTTAAATTCGATTTGGTGATTGTTCTTCATCCCTTTGAACGCAAGATACCCAAGATGTTGCAACTCAGTAGCCATTATCTTATCGATATACTTTGGTGCCAATTTGTTGATCTCTCGCTCACTCAGAACCTTTCCTCCAGCTACCTTCTTGAGTCGAAGTGCATCTTTACACCACAGTTTCCGCACCATTAGTTGATACAGTCCCGTCATGGTTATCGTGGGACCGCCCATTGGAAGTGAGTCCCAACTAAAGCAGATCACATCGAGTTGCACAGAAATATTGACCAAACCCCAAATCAACGATGTCTGTTTAATAAAGTCTTGAACTGTCCTCACTGCTTCAGGCTTGAGTACCTTGACCAGGAAGTCTTGGACATTCTTCTGGCTGAATCCAACGGTCTCAAGCTCTAGATCTATTGATGGTAGCAGTTTTCTGTCCAAGCCTGAGGGTCTTGAAGTGATGACGACATGTTGTTGCTCGAGCAGAGTCCTTAGGAATTCTTGCAAGGCAGTGCCTTCATTACACTGTGCATCTGTTACAATCTCATCCAGACCGTCCAGGATGAAAAGAACCTTGCCTTTTTGAGCGCGAGTTGCAAGTGCACGGGCCAATGCAGCTCCTTCTTGGTCAAGGCCCTTTGCAAAGAACTTCTTGCGTAATAGGCCTTCCAGAGTGCGGCTTTTGAATGCTTTGAGTTGACGCAATGGGAGCCACAGTACGGTGTCGAAACGATCTCTCCACAGTCCGGTCTGATGCGCAAGGACAAGCTTTTTGCACAGTGTTGTCTTGCCGATCCTTGCTCGTCCTTGTACCAAAATTGTTTTAGGAACGTTTTTTTTTTCCATCACGTAGCTTTCGCTTGTCGAAAAGTTGTTCCAGGGGGATCGACGACTGCATATTGGCTCTTTCTACGGCTTCGAAACTCGGGATTCGATGAAAGACGGCTGCTTGTTCCTTGAGATCTTGCTTTTCCTTTTCTCGTTGTGCTGGGGCCTCAACGATCGCTAGATTGACGTAGCATGTCTCCAGATCCAGCTCATCTCCCGAGACTCGAAGGATGGAGAGGTGTCGTGCATAGTAGGTCTTGAGTGCAGACTGAATGTCTTGCAAACTCGACTGTGGAGGAAGATTTGCGCGGGCATCGGCTTTGAATGCTTAGTATTCCTTCCTATCTGATCAACCGCGCGTTTCACCTTTGAGCTACTGGATCGAATCTCTTGACAGATATCCATATATTGGGCTGGGAGATTATCCACATTCGCATTCCGCTGATCTCTATCCTGAACGGCCTTGAGCAAAATGCCGTTTGGAGTGGCATGCCAAGTTGGATCCCATACTGGTCGTAGATCATCCTGGCTCGAAATAGAAGATTTGGGGGGCTCCGTGCCATTTGTAGATCCGTCCGATATCCCGAGACGTAGAAGAGCACTCTGTACCATCTTTCGCACTAATAGAATAGGTTTCGCCCCCAGGGCAACAAGAAACTCGATAGCTCCTTCCTTGATCGCAGTGTCCGTTTGAACTGCTGCAATCTCTTCTAGTCGCAAGACTAAGGCGGGTGTCTGCATCCGAACGGGGGTCGAGGATCCAATCAAATTCCACACATCCGGGTGTCTTTTAAAAAACACAGCGGGCAACCTCTGCCACAAACCCAACGGCTCGCCCACAGAGAACCAGTCCGCCTTAACAGCCAGCAGCGTTTGACCATTTTTTCAAGAGAGCAATGCACCCACAGTATCCAGGCGCTCTTTTCAAATCTGCCTCGTTTTAGAAAAGCCATGTCGTCTCTCTTTTTATTTTTTTTAGAAAAGAATCTAGGACTACGCGGCGCACTCCTCCAGCGCAACTCGATCGTGACTTTCCAGAAAATTCCAGAGGACGCCGCAGGCCCTGCGGGATCCAGGCCCTCTTTCTGTGCCACTCCCCGCTCTTCAGAGCCCGGATGGCCTGTTGTCGCCGGAAGGCCGCCTTGGCAGCTTTTCTGCCCAACCCTCTCTTATTGACCAACCCTCTCTACATGAGGGAGACAGACTTGCTTTCTCTCTCTAATAAATATTGCATGTCTGGCTCCATGGCCCGTGCACGGCTGACTAAGCACATGCACTGCCATGTTGTATTTTTTATTTTTAAAAAATGCTTGATTCTGCTCTGGCTAAATTTGATCCTCGAATGGTATCTCCCTCAGCAAGCCGACATTGGAGTAGTGCTGCAGCCAGTACTTCGTCCTTCGCTTGTTGGCGGACACGATTTTCACGCCAAGCACCTGGTGCAAGATCGTGTCACTCAGGAACCCTTTCTTGTTCTTAAATGTCCAGTTACCATGCGTCGGCATCTGCATACCCAGTGTTGTGCACATGTGTCGTATTTCGCTGTCCTTAACAGTCTCCCAATACAGATCAATGCGGTCTTCGAGAGCTTGAGCTGGTACCGTGTCACTGGAGAACAAGTCTGTGAAACCGCATGCAACCAGGATGTCGACGGCATATTTCAGCCTGAGATACCGCGATCTGTCCACCTTGTGCAGTACGATGGTCTCGGGTCCATTTTCAACAGCGGAGGCCAGCGACAACCTCTCCCAATGATGAACATTGGCGAGTCCGTCCTGCAACGTGCCCATGGACAGATCGCACGGATTCCTGACGGACAGAGCGCATATATTCTTGTATATCTGTTTCTCGCGAGGATTGTCGTATGCAGCTACCCAGTCTGGTGTGACGATGCTTGGATCGCGGATGTTGTACGCATCCATCAACTGGCGTTTCGATACAGCGTATCTCTCCGGAAGTGTCACATCCGGAGCCGCGCGCAATCTGTCGAACGCTTCTGTTGTCAGATTATCTGCAGTGGCAATCTGCACGCGTTGCTCGTTCTTGACGATTTCGAGCATTTCTTTCTCCGATTTGATGGTCGGGTGATCTGTGGCAACGACCCCTTGTTCTCCTCGGACAGAGCAGCCTGCATCTAGCATCTGGTGTATGAATCGTCGCATAAAGCCATTCGTCGACAGATTTCTCTTAACGCGCACGTTGGTCCAAAGCTGGCTGTAGAAGGTATCAGGTAGCGAGAACCCGCCTCCATACTCGATGCTCATTTTCAGCCCCTCTTCCTTCTTGCTACTCAGAAGGGTGTACCCCTGGTTGCTAATCCAGTCATTGACAGCCTCGACAGTGGTTGGCAGGTTGTTGGTTCTCTGATCCACATGCACAAGATATGTCTTGGACTTGACGTGTCGGACGCGTCGCATCATCTGCCTGCATGTCTCTACGTCGACCTGACTCCGAGTGCAGAAGAACCCTACAACATAGTCTACGCGGCCAACCACGTTATAATCAATCCCGACACTGTATGTCGGTGTGTGGATGAAGTAATCGCAATCTTCCAGGAGCGCGTTGATATTTTTGGCGTAGTCACGCTTGTCCTCGGGAGACGAGTTGCTTGTCACGCATTCACCACGAAAGCCTTCCTTCTGAAGTTGCCTGTGTAGCGCCTCGGTACGCTCAGCACTGAGAGTGCTCGATATCCAGATACGGTTGCCTCTACGTAGTAGATCGATGACCTTCAACGTCAACAGTGACTTGGTTTCGTACATCAGGACATGATCGCCTTCTTGCGGCTTGAACGTATTGTGAATAACAAGCACGTCATTACGCAGGCGCCTGACGAGCTGCACATCATCATTGGTGAGATCGGCATCTAGACAGATGACTCTAGACACGCCCTTGATGAACTCGCGCAGCATTTGATTATTGTAGTCGTGGTTGTCTCCCATCGTGAAGCTGCTGGTCATCTGTCCGCAGAGCGAGCTGAATTCATCGAGGATCAGGATCACCTTCTCGCCGTAGTAGTCATGTCGAAGCCTATGGAGCGACTCTGCTTGAATGATGAGCTTGTTGCATGCAATACGAGACTCCTTGATGTCTTGGTAATTGGTAAATCCTCCAAGGCGCGTTGCAAGTGTATCGGCCAGTGAGCGCCGGCAGGTGACTATAACGAATTTATAGCCTGGATTTGCCTCGATGAGCGCCCTGACAAACTCGGTCTTTCCTGTGCCGGTGGCGGACCGAATCATCAAGCTGGGGAGCTGCTTCTCAGATGCCTTTCTCCTGAATGGCGTCTGTCGGGGAGGCGCTAGGTACTCGTGCTTGACAAATTTCAGGCTGTAAGTTCTATCCGCATGCAGTGAAGTGCCTGCATTAGTGGTTTGAGCCAAGACGGCGCACACAGTTTCGATTTTTTGAGCGAAGTCAAGGTGGCCTATCGTCACACCTGGTGCGTTCGGTGAACGATAGCAGTGAAAGCTTGCGTAGCCGGTTTCGGAGAGTCGCAGCTGCGCGTTGTCCGAATCGTGGGTCCGCTTGCAGATGTCACAGTGTCCTGCTTGGACTCGTTGGAGTCTGAAGAGCACCCCTTTGCCGTCGTACTGAAACTTAAACTGGGAGGCGTGTTGGTATTTCAAAACCAAGACCTGCACAGCGTCCACCACAGACTGCGGCAGCTTCGCGTCCTCGCCGACTGGTATTCTCCCAATTTCCCCTTTGCTACTAACGACAAGCTTCCTTCCGGGTTTCTCGCTGCGCTCTATTGGACCGACTCGTGTGCTGTCAGGCTGGACATTGGTTATAAAGAACTCGGAGTCGTGCGCATCCCGAGACGCTGCGTGCCAGTCCGCTCTGACGAGCTTGCGGCTGGGGTCGCCGCGCTTGCTGCTTCCGAGGATGCGGATGCCGTGGTTCCGTGTGTACACGGACTCGTCGATGTACTTCGTCGGTACAGGATCACTCGCACCGCCTCTTGCAGCCTTGAAGTTGTCCATGAACGCCTTCATGTGCTCGTGGTTGTTCTCGAACACGTACTGCGAGATGACAATGTGCAGCGAGACTTTCTTCTTCGCGCCACCCAGGGAGGATGCACTTAGTACACGGCACTGCTCCTCTAGCACCGGATATTCGGGCGCAAACTGGTTCCGTGCTTCTAGGAACGAGGCAAGCACCTGCTGCTCTAGTCCTGCAAGCTCGGGGTTGCCGTCTTTGTCGTCGTCGTTGAGCTCCCAGTCAACGTCGTAGTACTCTGCGCATTCGCGCCCCTCTCGGATGAGTTCGTTGAAGCATCTCTCCTCGTCTGGGATGCTGCTGTACGCTTGCAAGAACGCTGGGAGATCTGGGTAGCTCGCATACACGCAGTACGTCTTTCCCGTGCGCGACTTGTTGTTGTGTCCCACAAAGAAATCGTCGTGGTTCGCATCGGCATGGGCAAAGGCTCGCTGCTGTGGCGGCCCCTTCTGCGTAGAAGGACGTCCTTTCTGTACAGTCGCGAAGTAAGTTGACCAAATTTGCTGAACATTTTTTTCAGTTGATTGTTGGCTGTTTGTAGGGGAAAAGCAAGGCCGACTCACTTTTAAGCTTATGGTGGGGCTGTAAAGCGACAATGGGCGATAGGCGACGACTCTTTAAGGAGGGTGGAGGAACGCGATTTTTTTTCTTGGTGTAATACATGCCGTTTTATTGACTAAGAGGTGCTGCTGTGGTGGCGACAGTGGGTTGCATGGGAGGATCGATGGCAAAGGTGCTTGGAGGGCGTGGATCCTGAGGGCGATTAGGGTGAGAACGAAGGAGAGAAGGAGAACAGTGGAGGAAGCAAGGAAGGAACGAGTTTTTCCAAGAGACAGAGCTTGATTGTTTTGTGACCGGCATCTGCACGCGTCAGCGTCAACAATGGAATTCTTTTTTTTTGATGCTGGGCAGCTTGCTCTTTCTACTCTTTACTCCTCCATCCGCACATACAGCACATTCTCCATTCGCACACAAACCACATTCACAGGCGCACTACTTCTCTAATCACACATAAAAACGTTTCTCCATTACCAAAAACAATCCATCCATGGCGGCAAACACACTCACACTCTTCTGTGTCATCAGCGGCGGGCTGGCATCGAGTGCGTTTCCTGCAGAAATATCCTCTGATAAGACCGTCGGTGTACTCAAGAAAGCCATCATCGCAGAGAACCCGAACGAGTTTAAACACATCGACGCCAAGGACCTGGTGCTCTGGCGTGCCACAGTACCCATCGACGAGAATGCAGGGGGTGAGAGCATCATCACGCTCGATGATCTGGACGACAAGACGAAGCTGGGCAACCCAACAAAAAGGCTCTCCAAAGTATTCGAAGATGGTGTTCCAGAGGACACAATCCACATCCTCATCGAGCGACCCAAAGGTATGTGCCGGCTCTCCGATAGCCAGACTTGCAATTTTTCTCTCTCTCTTAAAAATGCGCAGTTGTTATGTGGGATAGTCATGTGTCTTATTGCTGACGAGCTTATTTTTTTTTACTACTACTACTACTACACTATCCACATCATTGTCGAGCAACCCAAAGGTACGCCCGGCTAAACCTGGATTTTCCGGGAGCCAGACTTGCATCTTTTTTTAGAGAGTGAAAGCAAGTCTGGCTCCATGGCCCGTGCACGGCTGACTAATCACTCTGGGTTTTTTAAAATAATATCTGCAATAGCTTCGAAAAGAGACAGGGAAGAAGATGCAGGTGAGTGATCGTCTTCTCGCTTTTGTGCCGTGTTAGTTTGACATCAATTTTCACACCACCTCTTCGTGCTCCATGGAATCGTTCATAGACAATGTGGTACTTGCTAATTCTTGATTGCTAACCCTTATACAACTTTTTTTATTACTAGAATCCTCTTCCAAGAGGCCGCGTCTTGATTTGACCAGGTTAAAGAGAGCGATAGCTAAGGTTAAACTTACAGGACAGGCAGTAGTGAACGGCAGAGTCGATCTTTCTCGTCTAAACAACAATCAAAGAGTCGCTCTGCTTGGTGTCCTTGGGGAAGATATCCTCGCTGCTGACGATTTCGACTCGTTGGTTATGGCTGCCGTTGAGCTACGAAACGCCGACATTGGAGAATTGGACGAAATCAAGGCCCCCCTTGGCTCGAGCTTTCCTGTCGTCCAAGCAGGTGATCTCTATGTCAGACAGACCTACAAAGAACTTTATGGAGATATTCTCAAGACTTTTGAGAAGATAGGACAGAAACAGATCGTTGTTACAGGCACATCTGGGATCGGCAAATCGGTCTTCCTGGTGTACCTGGTCATCCGACTTCTTGTTGAGAGCGACGCTGACAACCCCCCTATCATCGTTTTTCACACCAAACAGAGCAAGAAATGCTTTGCCTTTGGAGGGTGCTCCACTGTCCGATCTGGAGATATCGAGGACTTTGCACCTTTCCTTAGTCTGCCCGACACGTGGTATCTTGTAGACAGCTCTCCTGAGCCAGTACTCAATAAAGCCAGGACTGTCATTGCAGCTTCGCCAAAGACCCTTTTTTCCGGGGCCAACCCATATCAAGATGTCGACAAAGATGTGGCGTGGCGTTATTACATGGCGCCGTGGAGTCTGGAGGAATTAACGACCTGCCGGACTAGTGTTGCAGACTTCAACGTCGTTCCTTTTGAGATGATGGAAGAACTGTACTCGAGGATTGGAGGTATACCAAGATATGTCCTTGCAAGGCCAATGAAGGTATAACAAGGGCTTGACTTTTCAATCGTTTTCTTTGAAAATGGATTGTTAGAAATAGCCATTGCCTTGACAACTAATCATTATGCTACGCCCTGAACCATTTCATTGGTAGGAATTAGGGCTTTCTCCCAGTAACCTTCAGGTTGTCATAGAGAGGTCATCCGAGCGCCTTGTCCATGCCCTCGACAATGTCGACGATCCGGTGAAGATGATGCAGCTCTTCGCGCAAGGAAAAGACTCGCTGGACTTCAGTAGCCGTTTGGTTCACCGTTGGCCCGTGGGGGATCATCGCACCTTTCGATTGGAATGGGCCTCAACATATGTTGCTGAGAAAGTTGCCGATTTATTGAATCAGAACTCCTGCACACAGATGTTGGAGATGCTTATCAAGAAGCCCGACGGAAGTGCTAGCGGTATTATATTCGAAGCATACGTTCTACGCACCTTCCGAGATGGCGGCCACACCTTTGAACTCAAAGATCTTCAGACTGGGAAGACTGATCGTTTGATAATCCCGCGGAAACCAGATGTAATGCATTTCCAAACGATAACCTCGACCAAGGCGGGTCAACTCTGGATACCAACAATTCACAACTTTGCCTGTGTCGATATGCTGCTCTCTCCCCGGGACCTGCTTCAAATCACGGTATCTAAAACCCACCCCATCAAAGGACCGCCGCTCTTGAAGCTTGTGGAAAGTCTCGTTGAACACAGCTGGATTGCCCAGCCAAAAGAAGCTCGGCTTATTTTTGTCGTCCCAGGCCATGTTTTTGCCGATTTCCGGAAGCAGAACTACTTGACGTCAGCAGAGAAAGTATACAAGAAGGTCCCAGCGGACATCAAGTCAGTGAAGCAGTACGTTTTGAAGATCGATGTGAAGGCAGCCGCAGCTGGCAAATCACCTGGGCTGGAGATCCCCACCCGACAAGTCACCCCCAAGCCGAGAAAACGACCACAGAGGAACGCTGCAAAAAAATAAACGGCTTTTATACACTCTTCTGGCTCAGTCAGGAGGACCAGGATTTATACACCTTTTTAGTTTTAAAAAGGCAGCACGAGACGACCAGATGGCCAAAATGCGCCTCCGGATACCGACAAGCCACTGTGCAAAGCCTTTCTAGAAAAGGAGGTCTGGGCAGTCAGTGGGCAAGATGCAGCACCGTTGTATTCTAGTCAGATTTAGCATACAGTATCCGAACCTGCCTCTTTTTTTTTTGGACTCTGATAAGTGTGACAGGCTTTGGACACCTTTTTTTTTCTTGGAGGCCAAGAAAGGGGGTGCGAGAAACAGTACTCTGCGAGAAAAGGCAATCGCAATCTCATCTATTGCATCATCCATCTCATCTCTCTTTTTATTTGCCCTTCTGATGCCGATGCTGCTCCCTCCATGCGCCTGCGGCAGGCAGCACTCCTCCAATCTCTACAAATGGGCCTCGCAACTCCATCGCCATTCCTCGTCCTCCATTCCCTCATTCATTCACACACTCCTCCATTCCCTACTCTCGCCCTAAAACCATGACCGTCAGTATGTCTTGCCAAGCCGAAACGGCTCTTGCATTCTCTTGCACCTCGCACTAGCGTACTAAAAAACACACCCATCGTCGTTCCTTCGTCCGTTCATAGATAAGCCAGAGGAGTCTGTTGAGGCGCTGCGCAAGAAGCTGGCCACCGTCTCACTCGAGCTCAGGAACACACAGCTGGACCTCATGGAGGCGAACGATGCCCTCGTGTCGACACAGGATGAGCTCGAGGACGCCGAAGCCAAGCTCGAGGACACTGAAGCCAAGCTGGGGGACGCTGAAGTCAAGCTCGAGAACATGGAAGCCATGCTAGAAGAGACTCGACTCAGGCTGCGGCATACTGAGACTGCTCGTGCCAACAGCGAGCAAGCACGCCAGGGAGCCAACCGCGACCGTGTTCTCGCGCGTCCACCTCGACAGCAGGAGGTCTTTGTCGTCTTGAAGTTCCGATCGCCCCAGCCCCTGCCCGACGGAGGATATCGTCTTTTTACGCTAAAGAGAGATGCAGTTGACCGCACCTTGAGCCAGGCCATAGCTGGTAAGCTATCTGAGCTCGATGCGGTTGAGATGGACGAGCTGCGATTTGATCGCTCTCCTCGAGGCGAGTTCGTCTACCGGCATATGAGGGACGACAAGGACGCGCCCATCGAGTTCAGTCGCAGCAACTTCGCACTCAAGGCTGGACACACGGAGGACGAGATGGTCGAGTATATTACCAAGGTCTTCAACACCCACACTCAGGTCTAGCTCTCTAGCTTTAGCGTTTTTATTAAAAGGGTCCAGCGAGGGCTCTTTGAGAACACTCTTGGCATATTTTTAAGCAGGGCTATGCACCCGGGTAAACATTTTGCCGGGAGCCAGACTTGCATTTTTTGTAGAGAGACAGAAAAAAAAATTGCAAGTCTGGCTCCCTCATGTAGAGAGGGTCGGTCAATAAGAGAGGGTTGAAAAAAAAGAAACTGATGTCAAGACGCATTCCCAACAGGCAGGAAATATAAGAACATGGACGCTGAATTCGACAGACTCCTGTCCACAGAGTGGGGGTTCTTGCGCAAGGACTGGCCCGTTGTAAAGCATACCAGGTTCCATCGCACCGAGATCAAAGAGGTGCACGATATGCGAAAGGTCAAGGACTTCGTGCTTCAACGACTCGGCACCATCCCTGTGTTCTTCTTCCTGGCAGTGGTCTTTGGCAAGCGGGGGGCCTGCCCAGGACCGTACCGCAACGTCGAAAAGGGCCTCCTCATCCTGTACATGCTGCTCAAAGGTCTGGCGGTCAGCGATATAGGCGAGTTTATGCCCAAGAGCTCGTTCCACGATGTGTTCAAGGACTTCTTCTCCAGGGGCCAGCACGTTCTGGATGCACAACTCACGACTTGCCTTGCTGGCATGTGCTCCTCGTTGCGGCTGCGTCTGCTCACAGCCCGAAGTATCAACCCTGTTGGGTTCAAGCACATCACTCTGCACCTCGATGGCCATGACAGTCGTGTCGTATACCCGCGGGCGGAGAAGGCGAGCATGTACTCGTACAAGCTCAAAAAGTCTGGCTTTCGCACACAGCTCTGCTGCGACATGAACAGCATGATCGTCTTCGTTTCTCAGCCTGCAGAGTGCCGCGACTTCAACGACGGGACGATGCTTTCTAGAATGGCCATCCAGAAGAAGATCGACAAGCTCGACTGCGTTGCCGTTGATGGCGGATACACCCAGCACCTTGCAGGCATCGTAAACAGCAGTGAGCTGCTGACGCCCAAAAACTTTACTAGCCCGATCCGCAAGCCCAGAGGCATCGAGCTGACGGTCGACGAGAAACGGCACAACGAGACGTTCGGGAACTTCCGGTCCACGATCGAGAGCTATTTTGGAGACATGCAGAACACGTTCTCGAAGTTTAGTCATGCCACCGTGAACCGTGTGTCCGACAAAGGCATTTTCGCACTGCAGTACAAGCTGGCCTGCTTGCTCCTCAACATCAAGCGCATGGTGGCCTTGCGGGGCATAGATTCCGAGCCGCACCACAATCTGTGGATGCAGGACGAGTTCGAGTACCCAGATGATTCTGAACAGAGCTCAGTGCAGCCCACCAGTCCAAGTCTCAAGGCCAGGATCAATGAAGCACGGAGCCTCGCTCTACTGCAGGCCGCGTTTTTGAATCTCGCAGATGTAGCCTCAGATAGCGACCTGGACATGGGTGGCGACGACAACGACCACGCCGATGCCCAAACTGATTTTGAGGTGCAGAAGATCATGGGCCACCGAGGCGAAGGAGGAGCCCGTGAGTACCATGTGCTCTGGAAGGGGTTTGATGTCAGCCACGCCTCGTGGGAGCCACTGGGTAACTTCAATGACACTCGCATCGTTGAAGACTACTTGAACTCGCAGCGCACTTTCGGTGACCGATAAAGAGGGCATGTAAGTCCGGCAAGGCGGGTGTCTGCATCCGAACGGGGGTCGAGGATCCAATCAAATTCCACACATCCGGGTGTCTTTTAAAAAACACAGCGGGCAACCTCTGCCACAAACCCAACGGCTCGCCCACAGAGAACCAGTCCGCCTTAACAGCCAGCAGCGTTTGACCATTTTTTTCAAGAGAGCAATGCACCCACAGTATCCAGGCGCTCTTTTCAAATCTGCCTCGTTTTAGAAAAGCCATGTCGTCTCTCCTTTTATTTTTTTTAGAAAAGAATCTAGGACTACGCGGCGCACTCCTCCAGCGCAACTCGATCGTGACTTTCTAGAAAATTTCAGAGGACGCCGCAGGCCCTGCGGGATCCAGGCCCTCTTTCTGTGCCACTCCCCGCTCTTCAGAGCCCGGATGGCCTGTTGTCGCCGGAAGGCCGCCTAAGCCTAGCTGAAAGAAGACATTTGATTGAAACTTGCTGAGGAGCACAAAGTCCTCGAATTGCTCCCATCTATGTTGTCCCACCAGATAATCGACATAGATAAGCCCCTGGTACCAGGGATCCCGAATCGAAAACTCGAATATCTTTTTGATTTTTTGGTACGCCGGCTCGGCTTTGGACACATCGAACTTGAGTGCAATAGTCGCTATATTTCCTGCTGCTGCCACTACCAACTTTCCACGGCGGAATGCGCTCATTGAGAGCGACTCGTTGTTGCCAATGGTGGCAAGAGCCTGTTTAGCATACAATGCTTGGAAGCATACCATCACATTTGAGTGTGAGGTTAAACTACTCAGTTGATTCTTGAGGTCATCGTAGATGGATACGCGATCAAGTCGAAACACTTCTCTACGCACCATGGCGTCCAGGAGTGAGTTGAGAGCGATGAGCAAAGGTAGCAGTTGGCCAATATTGTGGGTAGTATGAATGCCTTTCAGACGAGTTTGGAGAGCTTTGAGAATCTCCACAAAGGTTCCATGCAATGAACCCAAGTCGATCTTGTCAGGAAAAGAGTTCAAGATGACGGCCAAGCCTTGAAGAGGGATACTGGTTACGTGGAGGATCATTGTGATGACGTGCAGGAAAATGTCTCGGTTTTGGGTGTCAGCCAGGGCCACCAGCTCCTGCATGGTGTCGAAGGTGACGGGACTTTCGCCAAATTGCTTAATGATGTCGTAAGCCCTCTTATCACTGATTTCTCGCCCTTCATCGTTAGCAATCTTGTACGCGGCCGTCATGGAGCGAACATCTAATACTATGCCAACACCACTAACAACATCCTCTAATGCCATGGTCGAGGGAGTTTCCACTGTCGATTGGGTGGTCGAGGTGGATGTGGACATGCAGGCCGATACGGACACGGATGCGGATTGAGAATCGGTGTTGGACTGAGTAGGCAGCGAGTGTCTTGAAAAGAAATATTGGCGTGGAGTTGAGCTTTGAGAGGGTTTTTTCACCACTTCCTTGAACTTTCCCTTTGTGTTATGAAATTTTGCTTGCCATTCAACTGAAATGTATCGACGAGAATCGCTGCTTTCATTGGATGCCTTGCATAGAGGTAGAATCGCCAGATGATCATGCGCTTCGCTGGGGCAAAAATTTGCTAGCCTTCTCATATTTCGCTTTGGCTTTGTCGAAGTCGCCATCGTCTCTGTATTGATCGCCCTTTTTGATGTAAGCCAGGCCTTCTTTCACTTTAGGGAGGAATGTCATATGAATTGTAAGCTTCTGGGTCTTGTCGTCATTATGCCATTTCCATTGGCATTCCATTATGTATATTTTACGCCGAGATAATTGGCAATCGTTGTTGTTCATGGTATATAACTTACACTAAGAGTCAGTGATTCTAGAAACACTGCCAAGGATCGAGTGACCAGAAACAGGCGTGGACTCATCATGCGAATTGACTAAAATAGAGCAGACGTACTGAATAAACTATATTCTTTTGAACCTGGAATTCTCTTGTATACCGTAGGAACAAGCACAACTTACAACTCATGGTGGGCTTGGAAAACACTCGTTGGAAGTGTTTAGGCGGGTTCGGTCGCTTGAACTGTTGATAACCAGCGCGAGTTCCTGAATTGTAAGACCAAAACTTTTGGGTGAATATATTTGTCAACATTAGTATCTGCGTCAAAGGCTAGTCTCACGCTACTTACCAAGTAAGTAAAAACGAACACAGAGACAGCGATAGAGAATTGATGGTGTGAATGGTGTGAATGGTATGAGGGGGCTAGTGAGAGAATGAAAGAACAGAAAGAGAAAATCCTCACTTTAAAAGGCACCACAAGTATGGTCTGCGAAATCCAACAGATGGCTGTGCAAATGTATATCAACTTTTAAATAATCATTCCATTGCTTCGCCAACTTCCTATCCACAGCACTTGTACGTGTACCACATGCAACGAAAAAGAAGATGGGGCACCGAACTCTCCATCATCTCAATCGATCGGATGTCAACAGGCACCGCTAGCAGGTAATGTATCCGTAGCTCATTGTAGGCGTTTAAGCAGAACTACGTCGTTTATCCCACTCATGTGTACTTATCTTTTTCATCCTCCAGACCTTTGGTGCTTCTGGTTTTTGTTCTTTTGCATATGTAGGCCTGCAAAGGATAATGCAAATATTAGCAGCCTGTTAGTGAGACATTTCAGATTGAAGCCGAGAGGAGACAAGGAGCAAGTCTAAAGAAACTACCTACAACTAGTCTATAAGCACGCCTCCGGAGGGAGTTCTTTTGGCACCGAGGCTTGATGCAGAAAACTTGTGGTGTTAATAGTATTCGTAAAGGGCGGTGGCGGCGAGAATAGGGAGGGAGCGGCGTGCAATCGGGAGTGAGTAGTTGTGATGATCCCGCTAAAAAAATGTTCCTTGCTGTATTGGCATCCCTGGGCCTGATAGTGTGTCCTGCCATGACAAATGAGCGATCCCGATAAAGACATTCCATAGTACCATGGATGCTACGCGTCTTCGTGACACCATCGATCATCCGCCGTGTACGTGTCAACCGCACTTGGTGGAAAGGGAATGGGCACACCTTCGACCTACGGAATTCGTCTGTGATTATCACGGTGCAATATCGGCCATGCTCCTTGTACAAAAGCTTTGTGCCACCTCGTCTGGTATGCCCTGATATAGTTGAGCCTACACCTGTGCCAGTGTCGCCTGTAAACATGATTGGGGCAAGGCTGGGCTGCAGCTTTGGACACATCGGACTGTGTTGGAGTATTCTTTCCGTTGAGACTGGCCTAGGGCCCGCGCCACAGGCCCGCGCCTGATGGTGATATTAATTGTGATTAGTTGTTGAGAAAATCTAATAAAAGAAAAATGGTAATTAGGATATGAGAAAGTATGGCGATTCTACTAAGGCATTGTTGTAGAAAATATTTCTTGTTTAATAGCCGCGTGCAGGGAAGAATGAAAGTGCGGCATCGTCATCTACTGGTGTTAAAAGGGATGGGGTCTCAAGGATGAACATTTTAAGCTGATGTGGGTTAGAGCATCTCGATACTGCCACGTACAATTGTCCGTGTGTGAAGATTGAATCGAGCAAGTAGATCTCCACAATGTCCAGAGTCTGTCCTTGAGCCTTATTGAAAGGGGTGGGGGGGAGGCAAAAAGCTGGGTGGATAGGAGATTGTTGTCTCTTGAATTTGATGGGCATGGTTCCGTCGTCATTACTTTCCAAATGGATCCGGGGGCGGGGGGATGAAGACTATGTCGTCTGTGAATGATCCTGCTGCTATCCGTGCCTCGATGACGTTGTACCATTGTACATTCCTCTTTTTGTGGACATATTCCGTAAGAGGATAATAGGTTGTCCAACTTTCAAGTAAAAGTAAATGTGGGGGAAAACCGAAGGGATTGAGCGAGTTGGTGTCGGCGTCGGAAATATAAATCTCAACTGGAGTAGGTGGCTGAATCTGATGAAGAAAACATTTCCGTTGGAGGGTGCATAGAATGGCTCTGTCACCGAGAACGTTTTGGTTGGAATTCGTTTTCAGGTTATATCCCGGAAAATGTATTGGATCGACTGTTTCCCATAGCTACTGTCGGTATTGTCGCCCTGAGGGGGTGGAAAACAAACTTCATTCAGTACTCTTGATATAGTCGTTATGAACGCCGTCTGTGAAGGTGTGGGTTCTTGACCGTTACCAACTCGTAGATGGTTAATATTCAAGGTTTGTATCTAATTCTCAAAATTTTTTGGCCAATCTGAGAATGGAGACATGGTGCCATATACTTGCAAACTTGCTGAGGGGATGCATTCTCGACGTCGATCTGAGAGCCATGGTGCACGATTTGGGATAATCTGTCGAAAATCACCTCCGAGCACAACTAACTTTCCTCTAAAACGTAGCTTGTTGTCCATGAGGTGTTGGTAGATCCGATCAACGCTATCAAGACTTGTATGCATCGCGATGTCACGGCGAGCCACCTTACTCGATATGTACAAAAAGATGGACTTCAGAGACCAAAATGTGTACTGAAAACGGCGGGAACAGAAAAAAAAAGAAAA
>MU616990.1:0-28019 GCA_025201705.1 Dissophora ornata
GACTCCCTCCTGAATTGTCACGGTAACATCGGATCCCAAGAGCTTCTTCTCCTTTCTCTTCTGGAGCTACAATCCAAGTGCAAGATAATACTAAGTTAGAAACGTTACCATTGCCAGCTTGATCATATACTGAAATGACTAGGAGCACCACAACTCTTACCATTTTGTACAAGTCACATGAACCGTTCTTGTACATCTTCTTCAACTCCACCCTGAGTTGAGTAGAAACAGAGTGTACCAATTCCGACGGCGTAAAGGCTGTTTTGTGCTTGCACCCATCAGATGAAGGTGGTGGTGGAGTATACAGCTTGAGACGGATGAGGTGATCGATGAACTCATTGACTGTTGAGCCAAGACCAGTATTTTTCGGGCGATTTCCAGAGTATACAGACGTCAGGAAGCTCTTGAGAAACGAAGACTGCTGTGAGTCTTTGCCACTCGTTGGCTTGTCGTTCAAATCGTCCCCGTGGTCCTCATCCCCCTCATCTTCTTTCTCTGCCTCTTCATCCTCCTTATCCTCGACATCCTTCATGGAGACTCGAGGGCAAAGCAGATCGAGAAATCGACGATCAGTGGGTCCTAGTCCATTCTTGTTGATGTACTCGATAAACTTTCCGATAGTCCGTTGACTTTCTCGCTTTGTCCTGGCGGCCTCATGCACTGCGTCTCGGATGCAACGGGTCACCGCTTGTTGGAGAACACCATCAGTTGGGACTACTCGCTTGATGTTCGCGGCCAGAGTACCGACTTTTAAGGATGAGGTGGGGTGATGGTAAGCCAAGTGACGCATAATGGCCAGCTTCCTGGTCTGTGCAGTCGAGGTAGCGAGGGTCTTGATCTTGGGTTTCGTCTTGGGCTTGGTCTTAGCCTTGACCTTGGTTTTGGCTTTGCTGTCCTCGGTTGAGACTTCAGGGATGACAGTCCGTTCCTTGTATGGTTTAAACTTGTACACCTTCATGTTGTCTGGTGGTGGGTGCCTAGTTGATCCTGTCATTGACTTGAAAGAATAACGTTGTCGATTTTTTGGGATCCTTGTTCTTGCCAAGGGCGGATGACCCTCTGGTTGAGATGACATTGTCAGCAGAGTTGAGCGGTCCTGGAGACTTGAGTGTGCCTCCTGCGATGGCAATGTTCCCAATGGACCAGAGACACGTTTTAGTACAGCAGGTGACTCCACGGTCTTGAATCTGATATTGGCATGAGAGGAACGCAGTCGTACGATGGGCACCTCGAGAGGACTATAAGAATCCAAAAAAAAGAGAGATTAGATGAATGATTGACAAATGCAAAGTCATCGTTTTTTTTAAAAAAAAAAAAATACCTCGATTGTGCAGGATTGTTTTCCTTCTGTAGCCTATACAGGGTACATAGATCCAAAAAACGTCTGCGAAGGTCGTCATGCGCTGGGCTGCCAATGGAGGCGGAGTTGTTGACAACAGGAGTCTGCTTGAGATGCACAAAGACCCTGATCGCCACACCAAACGTCCTTTCCTGGTCATTTTTGACAGAGGAATTCTTGGATACAACCTTGGGATCACTCAGATACTCCGCTACAGTGCCTATGGTGTCTATAGCACAAGGGCAAAAATAACACTGTTATCAACAATAGTTAAAGATCATCAGGCCGAGCTACATCTTTCTCGCCAATATAATATACCTTTGCCTTGGATGGCTTTGATAATCGAGTAATTGGTAGTTGCGCCAAGTGAGTAGATGTTCTTGCCGTAATCGTTGCCAGATACGACGGCGAGGGCTGTGAGCTGGGCCACTGAGAAGTTGAGAGTGCGACGGACGTCCTCCAGATCATATACCAGGATTAAGTCCTTGGAGATTGGACGCCATAGGGTTGAGACTGTGGGGTACGCCATCATATCGCTATCGGCGGAAACTACAACGTCACCTGGTTTGCAATCCCAAGCGATCGCGACGTCGGCCTCTGTCTCACAGGCCTCAACCTTCCATCCCGCTTGAGTCAAATACTCCACAAAGGACGCTCGGGTGGGGAGTGACCAGTAGAATGTTGATGCCATATTTGTCTTCACATCCACAAAGTGTTGTTTCCGAACTTTTAGGTTACTGCCGACCCTGTCTTCGAGAATGTCCAAGGCCTTCTCGCAACGGCGTATTGCCTTCTCTCGGGTTTCCTGTCGAGCTTGTGCCGTGAGTTCTTTCTCTTGTGCCTGGACTCTATCTACATAGACAATGATATCGTCCTTGCAGCCGAACCGTTCAATATCCTTTTCCAGAATCTCGTGGGCCCTCTGCACTGAGTTCTGGGTATAGGCGTTACGAATGACAGAAAAGCGAGAGAGCAAATCGATCCTTCTGATGAATGTCGTTGAGGCTGCTGTTGTTCCTGATTGCTGAATGACCGTGGGCACATATCCCTTCTTGCGAAGGAAGGGATACCAGCCTTTCAGACCCATTTCGCGAGGTCAAGTAGTAACGTGGGGAGAGAGTTATGATCGAGTTCTAATAAAGTATTTGTGCTGCGGGTGGCGAGTAAAAGAGCTGGAAGAGAACGTATATCGAGGTTTGAAATGTAGAGGTAGAGTTATTAATAAATGCTTGTGCTATTATTAGTTTAATGAAGCCTTGGGAATGAGAAGGGTCCCTTTGGACTTGACCATAACATTTCCAGAGTGCAGCTGGGAGGAAATGTGAGGAGGACTAGCGATTCATTTCCTTACCTGAACTGAGTAACAATGTAATAGAGTCCTGGGAGTGAAATGGTTGAGAAAAGGACAAGGAAAGGCAAGGAGCTGAACGCGACATTTGTCCTTTTGTTCAAGCCACCAAAGCTAAAAAGTGTGAGAACTTTGCCACCCAATTTTTACTGCCCTGATTCTTCCCGCTCGTTCCCTTCCTCCCTGTTTTGATTTTCGTTCACCCCTTTCAACTCAATCTCCTCATTCATTTCTTCCCATGACCGGGCTTAAAGTCAGGGACATTCTACTCCACCCCAACGACTATGACCCCACCATCTTGTACACGCCCAACGTGATCTCGCAGGACGGCGAGAAATGGGAATCCACCTTGTCTCTCGAGGATTTCAAGACCTTCTAGCATCGGGAGCGAACCGCCATTCAATTCGTGCATCGCTCCGAAGGAGGATGTAATCGTGATCTCTTGAAGGGTGACCCTGATGATCTACTCCCGACTTACAGGCCCATCGGCTATGGCGGCTCCGTTGGCGCACCAAAGCGCAATGATTGGAGCTTTCGTTTCAGCTACAGAAGACACAAAAGACCAACAAACCTGTCCATCGATCGCAATTCTGTTGGTACAGGCTGTCCCGTCGAGATAAGGATGACAAAACCTGTAGGCAAGGAGGTGGTGAATGTCTTGTACAAGTGGGAGCACAACCATGACGATTCAGGCGCAGCAAGATCCAGAATTCCTTTGGGCAGGAATGAATTAACTTGGACAATGAAGCAAGCCCACAGCGGTATGAAATGGACTTCAATTAGAGCACTTCTGCGTCCCAACAAGACCTCGATCAGGCGGGTAAGAAGCGCATTCGGTAAGCGGCGCCGTTTTTGTTTTGCATTCTCCACTGTGTACTCCTGGCAGCAGTTCTAACGTTGCTCCACGTCTCTTTTCTCTTTTTCCTCAAATCGTAGCAAAGACTCCAAGCACTTGGAGGGCCTACCGCGCCTTTGTATTACATGAAGTACAATCATGTACGTTCAGCTGTGTACCGTTCCAGGACAGCTACTTCTCGCAGGTCCATCAACCCCACTCTCAGTGTAAAACTCTGGATGGAGCAAATCAAGAAAGAGGGTGGGAAGAGCATGTTTGACGATCAAGTTATGGGGAATGCAGGTCAGTTTTTTTTTGCTTGGTCCACCGAGTTTCAATTGGAGGTGAGTTCTTGGTTACAAGTACGCGATATTGAGACTCCTCATGCAGCACTCAGTTACTAAGGTACCTGTTCTCCGATGTACTACCCTCTAGGCTATGTCAAGACACAGCGGTATTGTTTGCATGGACTCGACCCACAAGACAGTTAGATCATTGTTACCAGACCCAAAAAATCCCAAGGTGTTCCCATCTGCATACCTGTTTACTCTACTTGTCCGAAATAGAGAGGCAAACATAGGCGTGCCAATCGCATTCATGGTGTGCAACTCTGAATCAAAGTAAGCTGTGCTGTCTGTTTCTGTGCTTACAATAGTTGTACCTCTTCTGGCCTCCATCTGCTCTCGTCCCTGCACTCCCTTCCCCTTGACTGTTGATAACAGACCAAGTTATTAACTCCTCTCTTTTTTTTACGTGAATGATAGAAACACTCTAAGTACTTGGTTGACCTGGGTCAAGGACCACTGTGGCCTGAACGCGTCCAAATTTATGGTGGACTGCTCCCAAACGGAAACGGAAGCGTTGTTGCTATCCTTCAGGACTTTGGATATTTATTATTGCTCATTCCATGTTGCACAGGCGTGGGAGCGGAAAGCCAAAGAATTTCATGGAGTGAGCATTAAATTTTCTCATCTGGTCCAGGCGCAATTGAATAGGCAAAGCTTGAGGCGGTACTATAGCAATAACATACTATTTCTGCGACTTTCTCTTCTCTTAGGGCAGCGTCTGCGATGAAATGAGAGAACCTTTGAAAGGGATCCGCAACGCCAAAACAGAAGCAGAGCGGATTCAGAGGTGGGACAACTTCACGAACGTTTTTAAAAAACACAGAAAGATGATCAACTACCTGAAAACGTGGATGACTTAGAAAAGAGTGGAGAAATGGGCATTATTTCTTAGAAAGGTACTCCAAGGAAGGACTGTTGACAATGTGGAACCGACTCTAGCGCACCTATAGCAAGAAGCCTAGCCTAATTTCTCGCTTTTTTTGACAATATTAGAATTACCAGCACATCAACACCAACAACCTCGTGGAATCATGGCACAAGACGTTGAAGAGGCAGCATTTAGGGAGCCAGCGTAACCTGCGCCCTGATGATCTAGTGCATCTGTTGCAGGGAGCAGTGGATGTTGACTTCCAGCAAAGACTCTACCAGATCACCGATGGATTTGTTGATCCACCACTGTCGACATACGATGCGTCTAGGAAAAAAAAGGCACCGGATCTGGATTTTGCTGCTGCCGGGCTTATGGTCAAGTCACTGGCCCTTGAGCTCAAAGTACGTGGAAAAGCACTGTTTGTTTATTTGTTTATTTTGGGTTGAAATGAAAAATGTGGTCTCGCGCAAATTCTGACTTTTTTCATTGTTTACTATCCCCCTGTCCAGTTTGAGGTCAATTCCTTTGCTAACGCCAATGCCTCGTACTCTGTCTGTTCCAACAACGACTTCACCAGAATCGTGTCATGTACTTGCGCTGATTATTGTCGGCACCAAATACCCTGCAAGCACATGTACCTGGTGCAGAGGCTTCACAAACGTATAAAGATATCTTATGCTGGTGATCTTGCCTTCGAGCCTGCTGCAGATCAGGAGCATTACGATCAGCACGTTGAATTTTTGGGACCCGATCTGGAGGCAGGACTCTCGCCGTTTCTCCGTCTTCAGCTTGATCGAAAAAGGGCTGCAGAGCAGGAAGCTCAAAGGGTAGCCAGAGAAAAGTTGACTAAGCAAGAATTTGAGGATTACGAGAGCGAGTTGCAGGAGTTGATGAGGTGCATGGTCACTGCTGTGGAGGCAAGAAAAAAGAGGAAATGTACACTCGAATACCTCAAAGCTGCGGTGGCGACAACAAGAAACAATTTACTCGAGATTCAGGGACTCAATGCTGCCCAGGCAGGACAAAAATGTCAAAAATGACGAGATGGTCAAATTGACAAACTTGACCATATTCCATATTAGGCTATAGAGTTATTTCCAAAAAAAATTTATCCATCATTTTGAATCCCGCAATTCCAGCGTTCATTGTGCTATTTCCGCACGAATTCGGTGACGTAAATATCGCGGTGGTAGTTGAGTGGAGAGGGATGGGAACGGCCGAATCTCGTTCCTTTCCCCATCCCTCTCCACTCAACTCAATTACCCTCCCCACTCTACCTTGCTCTGTAATCATCGTCATGGCCCCCGTCAAAGAAACCGCCCCCGGCCCTAGCCCTCTTAGTGACATCAAGAACCTGCTTAAGCAGCTTCACGAGAAGGTCGACCGTCTCGAAGCCAAAGTCGAGGCTCAGGTTGCCGGCAAGGAGCAGGATCCCAAGCACCTCCGCATGATCCTGATCGGACCCCCCGGTGCCGGTAAGAATCTCGTCCCTCCCTAATTCCCTAATTTCCCCCAATTCTCCTCTCTGCCAGGAGCTGTGTCGCCCCATTCTCTCCCCTTTTACCATCTGATCCGGTCCTGATCGCCAAATCATAAAGGCGTGGTGGGACCGCGGATTGCGTTTACCGCGCCTAAAACGGAATCGGTTGAGGAGAGACTATGAAGTATACTGGTATACTGGTCCTGGACAGAAAAACGATTGTTTGCTAGATAGGGCCCCAATGTATGAGAGGGATCAAGCGAAGATGAACAGGGGTCCGGAAGAAGCTGAATTAGTGTGAACCAGGAGTCAGAGCGACCGATGTGTCAGTTCAGCTTTAGGGTGAGACGGGCTTGCCATGGCCACTCTTCCTAGCTTTTTGCAGACCGCCCTTGGTCTGATCGCGGCGTGATAACGATCGAGACACGGGCTGCTCTCACGTTCTTCGTTTTTATCTTTGTGTCAGTGATGCCATTTGTGAGCGATCAAATTGGATCCAGGGCCGCTGCGTGTGACAAAATGCGTGCTGGGCTGGATCTGCACTAATATTCATGTCCGATTCACATGCCTGTGATCAGTCAGCGCATACCCACGTTCACACAACATATTTACACACACAACCGGCAACTCCAGCGACAGACATGCCCCTAACGACAAGCTCATTTTTTATTTTGGTGTGGCTAGGCAAGGGTACCCAGGCCCCCAAGATCAAGGAGAAGTACTGCGTCTGCCACTTGGCTACCGGTGATATGCTGCGTGCCGCCATCTCGAACAAGACCAAGGTCGGCATGGAGGCCAAGAAGGTCATGGATGCCGGCGGATTGGTTAGTGACGAGATCATGGTCGATATGATCAAGGACAACTTGGAGAACAACAAGGAGTGCAAGAACGGGTACGTTTGATTTGATTTGATCTTCCTTATCCATTACGGATGCCCATTTCTGGAAGAGACAATATTGATCCTAAACGTTTTGGTTTTTTTGGGGTTGTATATTTAGATTCATCCTTGATGGCTTCCCCCGCACTGTAGTCCAGGCCGAGAAGCTGGACGCCATGTTGGAGAACAAGAAGCAGCACTTGGACACTGTTGTCGAGCTGGCCATCGACGATAACCTGTTGGTGTCGCGTATCACTGGTCGCTTGATCCACGTTCCCTCGGGCCGCTCGTACCACAGAGAGTTTGCTCCTCCCAAGGTTTCCATGAAGGACGACATCACTGGCGAGCCCCTCGTCCAGCGTTCGGACGACAACGCCGAGGCCCTCAAGAATCGCCTTGTGTCGTATCACAAGCAGACTGTCCCTGTTGTGGAATACTACAAGAAGAAGGGTCTCTGGTCCCAGATCGATGCTGCCCAGGACCCCAAGCTGGTCTGGTCCAGCATGTTGGCGATCTTCAGCAAGGCCCTCTAAAGCGTGCTACGGTTTTCTGTTTTCCTGTTCTTGCCTTAATGATTCTATGACCGCGGTCACATATGTGATGACCGTAGACGACATCTCGCACCTCCGTATTTTCTTTGTTTGTATCTTACTCTCATGAATTATCCCTCCTAGCTATATATAAAATATGGGGATAATTGTTCAAAGCACATGTACTCCAAAACATGACGCTTTTGTTGATATTGAAAGGAGATCGGTGACTGTTTGCCACCAATTGCTTTGCCTTTTGTCGCGAGGAGCATCATCGTCCTTGCCGTTGCACATTCCTATGGTCAATCGCCTCTCGCCAGAGGAGTAGAGACTACTAGGAGAACGCAACAACGAACATCCGACTTCCTCTCTTGGATTAGCAGAGCCAGACAAGAAACACCCATCAACGCCATGGATACATCCTTCCCGCCATCACCACAATGGCACCAACCCCACTCAGCCTGCCTCTGCTGTCTCTCCGAGAGCGCAGGTTGGCTTCTGTATTCGCTCAACAACTCTATCCATATCCTCAACCCCTTCACACTCAAACATCAGGGTATCCTGAGGAACGGACATACTGCCAGGATCAACGCCATAGCCTCAAGACCTACGAAGCCCGTCAATACCACAAACCAGGACTCAAGTGATGCGTCAATGCTAGATCTACAGACATTGGGTGCCGATACAGGAGGACTGTATTTAGAGGGAGGTTCCTTACCGAGCAGCAATGGTAATTCTACTCAGCAGAGTGTGGATCCAGAGCCTCAAAAGGCCCTGCTGGCGTCTTGTGGAGATGATTTGACGGTTGTCTGTTGGGACATCCCGACCCAGCGACTCGTGGCTTCTCTGAAGAAGACGCATCAGGTACAAGTCGATCACTTGTATTATCCTCCATGCTTCGAAACATTCATTGGGCTGAAACTGACCGTAATCGAGGTAATTCTTTCGACTACTACTAGAAAGTCGTCAAGGCCGTGGAGTGGACAGGCGATGGTCGCTACATCGTTTCAGGTAAATTGCTCTGGACCGCCCGATATTGAGCACAAGCCGAGTGCCAGCTTCTGTTAATAACGATTTTATGGCTCATTAAAAAATAGGTGACAAGGGTGGAAGCGTAGTCGTTTGGTCTCCGTTCAATGGTCAGATCAACAAGAAAGTGTTACCAGAGAAGCCCAATATTTCATGTATCAGTGCTAGTCCGGCGCACCCAGACACAGTGGCCATTGGGTGAGTAGAAGGACGTGAAGCATACATATGGACAGAGTCGACTATGAAATATTTATGGCTACTGACCGGCTTTACGCTTGATCTGCTTTTTGCCCCTGAAATAGTCTGGAAGGCGGCGACATCCTTGTCTGTCAGGTCAACATATCACAAATTGCTGTTTTACGTCGACTACATGGTCATACGGAAAGAATCCAGAGCCTCTCCTGGCAAGTACCATCAGGTATATATTGGAAAACGCACGGGACTCTACAAACGCTTAATGAATATACCGAACGATAGCGGTCGACTCGTATTTAACGCCCTATGCCGTTGTTTTTGTTCGTAGGTGGTCAGGGTTACACGTTATTAGCTTCTGGATCGGCAGATCAAACAATCAGGGTCTGGGATGTGGAGAAGGAAAGATCCGTCAATGTTTTCACACTTCCAGATCAGGATAGCAAGATGCCGGCCCACCAGCGATTGAAAATCTGGGTGCCTGTTGACTGGACATCGTCGGGCCAAGAAGTCATGTCTTGTACTGGCCGGTATGTACATATTTCGCATCTTCTTGCATTCATTACTAGCTCTTTTCCCTCTCACTTCTCACTGTTATAAGTCCCGTTCTTAATCGAAATTTTCTGACACATGAAATTCGGTTAGAGGTGCAATGGTTCGGTGGTCGCTCGATCGAGAGTCAGGAAGCTTTACTAGGCTTACACGAGGAAACGTGCATAACCGCGTCGTATACCAGGTCATGGTTTGGCACCTTGGAGGCTTTGCGTTTACGATCTCCATGGACAGGAAAATCATTGCCTGGGATATTGAGAGTAACCAGGGAATTGCCCATATTGACTGCATCGGAGGGAATGTTTACTCGCTACATATCGGTTTGCTCGACCCAGGAAGGATAGCCATGGGTCTGGGTAACGAAGTGATCAAGATCTGGAATACCTTAAGCCTGGAAGAGCCTTACGAGAGTATCATTATTGATCGACTACAGAGCAAAGTACGTGCCGTGATATGGCACCCTGCCGAGGAGGAGACGATCTGCTTTGGACTTGAGAATGGCAAAATTGGCGTAATTGAGAACACACTTGGATTGGCCGGAGGCGGCGGTCAGAGCCAGCAAGGGAAACAAGGGAAGAGGGGAAAGCAAGGGAAGCCGGGGAAAGGTAAGGTTTACCAAAAACAGACAGTCCTCCAGTCCTATCACGAGGGAGCAGTAACCTCGATGATGTGGTGCAGCTCCAAGGTGTTTGAAGCCCCGGTTCCTGAGCTTTTTGATCTGTCCCTTCGCGAACCTGCGTTCTGCATCATTTCATGTGGCAGTGAGGGCAAGATCTTGGTCAGCGATCCCTCAAAACCTATGAACAAGAGCCTTGATCTTGAAGTCGTCCTTCAGAGGCAGAATCCGTCTTGGTACCAATCATATCGAGTCATCAAGGGTGTCGAAGCGCCATCGAGGCGCGATGTCGCGGTTCATCCTAACGAGGATCTTATGGCGATCGGAAATAGCGATGGTTCTGTCGAAGTCTTCGAGTTGAAATACTTTAAGCTGGTCTATGTATATCAGGGGCACCGGAAAAGGGTCAACCGACTCAAATGGAGCTACACAGGGACTAACGTAGGCAAGGAAATGGGAGGAGTCCAAAACACTCCCTATCTTCTTGCCAGTGGATCGGATGATGGGGGACTGGCTATTCATAGACTGGATCAATTCTCAGAAAAGGCGCTGGCGGAGCGAAGAGAGTGTGAAAGGCGTTCAACCGCGGAGAACACAGGCCAGTCATCGACATCCTCTCCCACATCTGCGGACACTAACAGTGTCGTGCCGACAACGCGTCCATTTGCCTACACCTGGCATCATTCCAGAGGCATATCTGATTTGGCATGGTCCCCTCACGGGTCTGACGAGCAGCTTGGTGCTGTGAGCATTCAAAAGCTCGTGACTGCCTCATACGATGGAAAGTCAATTGTATACCAACTCCGAATTGACGACACATCCGACGGCGACGCCAAGGCCAGCCAGATCACAGAGGTGGCTGGAATTGATGAGGCAGAGGCAGCCGCACTATCAGAGCGGCAGACCACTGCCGCGTCCAGCATGCCCAAGCTTCAAGCAGTAGCATGCTTCAATCAACACGAGGGTCAAGTTCTTTCTGTTCATTGGAGCATGTCCATGGTTAATCAGATCTACAGCGGTGGCAACGACTGGCGAACATGTCTTTGGGATTGGAGGTCCCATATGTTGACCGACGCCCAGCGAGAGTCACTTAAGTCTACGGGCTCTAATCCAGGATCACAAAGCGAGAATAAGTCGACTACATCTAAAAGCAGTCAACCAGCTACGCCCAGGAAGATGGCTCAGGCAGCTCAGGAAGGTTTAGAAGGCGCGTCTAAGCCGAACAGTGAAATAGAGAGGAAGCAAATTGACGCCACCATTCAACTGCAGCAGCCAGCGAATCAGGACGACCCATGTAACAACACTGCTATGTTACAACCTGTAGACATCTCAGTGGAGGTGTCCCTTGCTGCAAAGAGACAAAGCGACACATCCTTACCGACCGATGTCACCCCTTCCAAGCGCGCACGGACAAGCGCCACAAACCCCACAGCTGCGACAGCTCCGCCATCATCTGGGAATTCTCAGACGTCTCATAAGACGACTGCACCAGTAACACATATCAAGCGAGTCAACCTATTCCCGTTGAGTTCAGCAGCCTTTCAGGTTCAGTCAAAGGGAAAAGTTCATCTGGAAATCCTCAGGCTGACGCGTAACCTCTATTGCCGACGGCTTGGACAGGGTGGGACTCTTGCGAATGAGAATGAACTTGAGGCGGCGAGGAAACGATGGCAAGCGATGCGCCACTTTTTTGAAAGGGACGAGGATGAGCAAGGGATGAGTTTGTCGCGGATCTTAGGGAGTGATATCGATGAGATGAACTTTCAAGATGAGGATGACGAAGAGGAATTGGATACCGAAAATCGCGCGGGAGCAGTCCAAGACGAGCCCCATGGTATCCTTTTCCGCGATGATTTTAACAAAGGGGCTGGACAAATTGACAACCCCCTTCAGGAAAGCGAGACTCTGGATCATCAGGGCGACGAGAATTCGGGTAAGGAGAAAGCCGTAGGAGGCGCTGATAGTCAGTTTGCGGGAGACGAGTCCACGGCGTCCAATGGCGACCTGATTTTTTATGGCTCTAGGGAATCTATCAAAGCGCTGGCAGAGATGGAAGCACTAGAGATGGCCAAAGGCCAGTCAGGGCAGCAAGCTCAAGCACAGCAACATAGTAACATCTTCTCCGTCGGGGGCGGTCTGGGTGTCCTCCCAGCTCCTACTCATCAAAAGGCCAAAGGCCAGGCATCCCAAGCGCGGCTGAAGAGCGTGAGTCAGCTCAGTCAAATCCCAGTTTCGTACTGGCTGGGCGATGTACCCAAGATGACTGATATCCTGAGCGCACTTCCGGACACTGAGTTAGGCGTGCATGACTGGATCGGGATCGCGCTCTCACCTATGGGGGGAGCTGGGGCGTGGAGAGATATGATGGCGCGGACGGCAGCCAAGTTTGAAAGCCGTGGCGAAGTCCATGCTGCAGTGTTGTGCTACCTGGGCATAGGCCACGTTTTCGAGGCGGTGGCCGCGTACCAAAAGCGGGGTATGTATCGCGAAGCATTGATGCTGCTACGAATCAGGCTCTGGGACGACGACGAAGATGATAGCGTATCCTCGGGATCGGGGCTTGGCGAAGGCTCGAATCGGTCTGCTACTACTACCACTGATGATGCGCCCAAGGGTCTGCGTACGCTCCATGTCCAGATCTTGACTGAGTGGGGTCAGCACCTGGAGCGAAAGAATCTGTACGAGCAGGCGTGCAAGTGCCAGCTTACACTGGCAGCAATTTTGAAGAGGAGCATGGAACGAGAGAACCGAGGGAGGTCAATCTCAGATAAAGCAGAAAGGGTCTTCGAAGCTACGCCGTCTGTTGGACTACAGACTCTGGCAAGAAGAGGAGACCTGGCGACGCTGAGGACTGCTGCAGGACTAGCCATCCTGCTCAACGACCCGTCGCAGCAGGAACGCATATCTGTCTATGAAAGCGTGATGACTGACAAGAGAGAGGCAGATCGCATGCGGAAAAGCCAGCAGGGATCCGTGTAAAGTAGATCCTTCCAAACTATTTCTTGCATGATTATTTAGGCCGACATCATCTCGTCGCCAACATCTCTTTTTATTATGGGATCGTATGGCATCGTGTGGCATCGTTATAAAAACAAACAGACAAATAAACAAGTGAAAAAAGGGTTCTCTATGTGACAAATAAACTTATGCCTCCGCTGCTGGCTCCTGCTCCTCACCAGCAGCCCTGCCAAGGTCGCGCTCCTTGATCAAGTTGCGCAAATCCTCCAGGCGTTGCTCAATCTTGGGGATCTCGGCAAGTTTGTGCTCCAGCGTCTGGCGCTCCTCTTGAAGAGCGAGGCGACGCTCGGCATCCAGCTTTGTGAACACATATCCACCCTGGCCATCATATTGGAGGATGTACTAGATATTTAAAAGGGATATAAAATCTATAAGTTAATAACAAAAAAATCAAGGTGATATTCGTTTCACAGATACCAAAGCTAAGACGGCACGTACGTTGTGGTACTGCCACAGAGATGGACGATGCGACACAGTCAACAGCGAGATTCCGAGTTCTATAACGGAAAGTATGGAGTAATAGATTAGTACCTGAACAATGAAATCAACACTTCTTGCTTTCTTGTTCGGTCAAACATCTTTTCGTGTAGCAAGCAGCCGCACTTACTCATGCAGTGAGTGTACATGATCTTCTCAACCTCCATGCTGACAGCACTTGTGCACTCGTCCAGAATAGCATAGCGGGGGCGGTGGTAGTAGAGACGAGCCATAGCAATCTAGAGTTCATGAAGTAGAAGATAGAAGTGATTAGTAACAGCTCCCGTATCCGAAGGATGTAAATCAAATCCGGCAGATCGATGTCAGACATACACGTTGCTTGTCTCCTCCAGAAAGAGCGTCGCGCCATTCACGCTCGCGGTCCCAGCCGCCCTCGCGCTCCACAATGTTGTTCAGCTGGACCACTTCCAAAATCTCCTGGAGATCCTGATCAGTGCATCCTTTCGCCTTCATATCCTCCACAGTGTCGGGGTAAATGATCTGGTCGCGGAGAGTTCCGAGAGACAGATAGGGACGCTGAGGAATGTAGAAGATGTTCTTGGGGTTAGGGCGATGGACCGTGCCGCCTAAGAGATTGCAGCGGAAGGATTTAATAATAAAGGGTCAGCGGGTGGAATGGGGTTTTCAACATGCAGGCGGTGGACATGAACAGCATTTACCATAGACAGGCCAGAGGCCTCCGAGAATACGGAACAAACTGCTCTTGCCGCAGCCGTTGGGACCGACGATCAACAAGTGCATGCCGGGCTTGACATAGAAACTCAACTTCTTGAGCAAGACGTCTCCGTTGGGAGAGACAATTGGGACGTCCAAGAATTCGATCGTGTCATCCTCAAGGACATCGCCGCGACCAGAGAGGACCTTGGCGTTCTCCTCGGTAGACGCGGAGGACACCAGTCTCTTCTCAAAACGTCCGGCCTTGACATCCTCAAAGACATCAAGCAGTTCCGAGACACGGGCGGTGTAACCAGCCAACTCGGTCACTTCCTTGTATGAGTACATGATACGACCAAAGGCATCAGATGAACTCAACAACATGCGTCTGTTGGTGACGAAGCCTATGGTGAAAAATAAAATTACCATGTTAGCATCCACAGTATATTTTTCCACGGCCAAATAGCAGCTCAATAGGTTGGACAGAGTTGGTCATGTTGGTTCACCTTCAGTACGACCTCCAATGTCTGCTCCACCACTCTGTCCTGGCATCTTGAAGAAAACAGGGATGGAGCAGATGACAAGACCCATAGCACCCCAGAAGTACTTGATAATAAAGTCCTCGAGCATTCCGTGCCAGACACGCATGCGGAAGATGCGGTTGACGTGCTTGATAAGCGCAAAGTAATTTTTGTCCAAGATCGCCTTCTCAATTTCATGGCCACCAAAGAGCGCAATTTCTTCTGCGTTTTCAATCACACGCGAGTGTGTGAAGCGGAATTCTCCCTCAAGACGCTGCTCCTCTGCCACCATCTTTCCGAAAGGAGGCGTCAATGCGCGCAACACCAAGGCTGAGGCATGGAGCAGAGCACTGACACCGAAGAGTCCCTCGCCTCCGACACTCTTTGAGAGCTGCACGTTGTAAATGATGACATCGAGGATTGGCTTGGCCAAGTTGGAGTAGAGCTCAGAAAGAGAGGTGCAGAACTTGTTGACATCGACGGTGATGCACCTGTTGGTGGCAAAAAAAAAGGGGTAGGCATCAGTCAAACCAACACTGAGTCCAAGTATATGTTGTCTCCAAAAGGACAGAAAATGCAAGCAAACATACTGGTCAGCGTTCTTGACACGGTCATCCAAGTTGCCGATGGCGTAGAAAGTCATATCTGTGAGGTATTGCTCGTGAATGTGGTTTGTGAGGCGAGTACGGAACTGGATAGCCAGCTTGCTCTGCATGTATGTCAACTGTGTTGGATCGAATTAGAGAAGATAGTTGTCGGCATTAGGGATCATGAGCGAGATCCAAAGATACATCACCAGCACCAAGCAAAAGCTGCAGATACGGATATGAGCACCAGCACGCCCACTTACCATGCTGTTGGTATATGTTGCAGGCACAGCCACAGTCATCCACCAGAGCAGACCAACCATAAAGTCTTTCGCCTGACCACGGACCAGCGCACTAACAATTCTGCCGTCGAGCGCCGCAATATACACGGACAGCATTGTTCTGAAGACTGTACACGAGAAAGTGGATGAGATCGAGAGTCGAATATTCGGTTATATTAGTTTCCGGTGGTTTGAGTTGTCTGTGTTACACGCGTGTGATGTATTGCGCTACCCCACTCAAGAGCCAACCGGATTCATCCTCATCTGCCGCACGGATAGTGAGTCGAGGATATCGTCTTGGTCAGCAAGATCTTGAGCATTTTTTTTTTTTTTGTTGTTGTTGTTGAAGATCCAGGCGATCTGCTGCTGTGTGCCTCCCGTGTGCTTCCCGAGTCCGGCAATGGGTTGTCTTGTATTTATGTCCAGAACATCCCAACTCCCGCTGTGTTGGGTAACATAGAAAAAAAATTGAATGGACGACATACCAAGGAAACCCGAGTGGACAACGAGCAGCCAGAACTCTTTAGATCGCCATCCGGGGATGACAAGACGCAGGATCCTCATGAATCGCTCAAAGAAGACTCTGTCGACCTAGGGGTAGTGATTGGGGGGAGCAATCGAATGGCGGGTTGAGTTGTACGTTTTGGTTTTCCTACAATAACACGATCTGCTCTTCCTCCCTGTGTTGTCGATGTCTGGTGGTCGGCGGTGGGAGCATGAAATATGATCATCGATAATATGCTGATGCGCATTGAGTCACCTACAGCAACCTTGGTGCTCTTGCCATCACCCTTGGAGAGACCAGTCTTTTTGGCGTCAGTCTTCTTGGGCTTATAGGTGGCCATCCCGTGGATTCGGAAGGCAAGAGTGGCGAGGATGGTGATCCAGACAGAGCGTTTGACGGTGGAGCGGTTGTTGGAGTAGGCCTTGACGACCTTGGCCAGGACCGCCTTGAAGGCGACGGGGTCAAAGACCACCGAGGCTGCCGCGGGTTTTGAAAAGATGCCCATGGCGGTGTGTGGTGGTTGTGATTGTTTCTGCGCTGTGTCCAAGCGTGGTCAGAAGAATGAAAGAGAGGGATCCGACAGAGAAGGGAGAGAAGAAAGAAAAGGAAGGAGGACGATGACTCGGATGGGATGAGTCGGATGGACAGAGACAGAGAGACAAAGAGGGCAAGAGAAAAGAAAAGAAAGGAAAGGGGACACGATCAGCTGAATGGGTTGATCTGATTAAGCACCGCATGGCGTCGTCTGTCTTCGTTCGCAGGGGCGAGCGTGATGGGCTGGGCCTGCGCCTGCAGAGGATGCATCCCTTCAGAGACTCCACAGATCTCTCATGCATCCCTCCATGCATCAGCCCTCCCCTCGCCGGCTCCATGCCCTGCGTTCGTGCGACTCCCCCTGTGTGTATGTCCCCGGTGCGGTGTCGAGACAGCGCTCTTCGTCATAAGAATCCACATGGCATGTAGCATGGCGAGATATCATCATATTATCATCCCACGGGAGATGTCCTTGCTAGACTATCACGTGTCAGAGCATCTCGTTTACATCTCTCTCTTGCGAGAAACGTGTTTGCCGCAGGGCCAGCCTCGGGTTGCTCGGCCCCGTGCTGATGCTGCCGCCTCTACCCCTCGGCTTTCTTGCTGTCCCTCGCTCTCGCCGCTGCCCGCAGAAGCGACAAGGTCAGGGCTGCCGATTGCCGGTGCTTCGTGTGTCGCTGATTGATTCTGCGGCAGACACACGCGTTTGATCCGCCGAGAAAGTGCTCTCGTCTCCTCAAATCTCTGTGGAGCGTCGTGCTGAACCCTATTAGCGATCGGAAATATTATGAACTCTACTACCCTACTCTGCGCACTGGAATGCATCTCCAATCCCATATGACAGCAGCCACCGTATTGCTTTGTTGCTCGTAGATCGTAAATTGCAGCAGCCACCAGTAAGAGTAGTCAAGGAGAAGCAGTAAAACATTGATATTCATTGCTACTACTGTCTGGACTAAACAACGCCATTGATCAAGCAAGTATCGCCTACAGCCGCGTTTGCTCAAACCATATCACTGCTCTCGTCTTCGTCGTCTTCTTCATTCTCGTCCTCCTCTTGTCTCTCTTCCTCATTCTCACTAACACCGATCTCTCGGCCATGACTCTCGGACTGCATGCCTTGAGACGCCCTCCAGACCTCTGAGCAGGCCTCCAGAGAATTGGCCTGCGCAATCATGAACGGCACAAGCTCAGAGAGTCCGCGAATCGATTTTGATTGCACGGTCTGCGATGTCACCGCTATCTCTCGAAGCAACGACTCTGAAGAGAAAGATTCGTCGTCTGTCTCGCTTGCCGCGATGCTCTCGTCGTCGTAGTCATCATAAGCGTTGTAGTCGTCCCAGTCTTCAGCAGCCTCCGCCAATGCAGAGACGCTCAACTGCAACAGTTCCAACGTAGCCTTGTCTGCATTCTTTTTTTTAGATGCAGCTACTATTCTCTTTAGGACTTGCGCCAACGATTCATGGTAGCTCTCTGCCAAAACGTCACATCGCAATGCTTCCGTTCCTGGCTGGGTCAACCCCTCGACATCTCCAGACCCCTCAATATCCCTCGACTTCTCTGGTATTAATGTGGTCGGAGCGTTAGCTATCATGCAACCGTACAATTGGTGAACTTGGACCTCCAGCTGCTGCAGGGATTCGAGGGATTCCTTCATCACACCATATGCGTTCGTCTCTGGAAGGTCCTTGATGATCCTGACAAGGATCACCATTACTGATTCCAGTTGACGCAACTCATTGTCGTTCATATCCACCAGTTGACCGTTAAGTCGACCCTCTATCTTTTTCATAAGCTTCAACAGAATCGCCTGCGCCGTCTTAGCTCCTATCGTCGGTAGAACCTCCTTTCCTTCGACACCCTGTGCGGCGGCCCTGGCGCCGTTCACGGCTTCCTCAAGGAACTTCTGGCAAACTTCATAGATAGAATCTCCTGCATTCACAGCCGATAGCTCCTCTACCTCAACGCGTACGAGGGGGCTCTTGCGCCTCACACTCATAGCCAGATGATTGTAAATCAACTGCTCAAAGTCAGAGACAGAGTCAACGCGAGTCTCCTCTCGTATCGCGCTTTTTTGGACGCTAAATTGGCAAGCCTGGAGTGCATCACCAGCTCCGATCGTCAGTCGCATCATCTCGACCAGTGAGGTCGTTTCCTCGGACGAGTTTGACTGTTCCACTTGCTCTGCCAAGTCTTGAGCGCCTTGGCGCGTGAGGTAAGCGCCTGCAGCTTGGAACTGCAACGAGGCCATGGCGTCTTGCAACAAGGCTGCATTGGAAGCAGAAGCAGCGATCCTGGCTTCGATCTTGGCCTTGACCTGAGTGAGATAGTCATCATAGAATGTCTGGACGGTCTTGCAGCTTTGCTGTGAAGGCGACATCTTGATGTCGAAAAGTAAAGAGTCATTTTCACAGGCAACCACATCCTCGGTGCGTCTGCGCAACGCCTCTGCTCGGGCAATCACTTTGGACAGATAAGAGCGAGTAATTTTCTCAGGCAAGTACTGCACAATGTGGTGGAAGCCGATCAACCCCATGTCAAGATTACTCATCGCTGTGAACTTTACTTGACGGTCATCGTCTTTTGAAGGTACAACCAGTGCCTTGCTCAAGGGTCCTAGAACCAAGGTCAGATCTGGGTTGGTTGCATACACTTTGTTGATCTCACTCAGCAAGCGAGATGATTCATCCACGGCATCGTTGACGAGGACCATGCAGTCCTCTGGATTTCCACGCTGACCCTGTAGAGGGCGCGGCTCTTTCGTCGATTCGGCCCCCAGGCGGCTCTTGATGGTGGAAATGTCGAACGCTGACTCGAGATCTTCGAGTTGGACCTCGTCTGAAGTAGCCTCCCCCGATAACGGCTGTTGTTGCTGCTGCAATGGCTTGGACCCGGTGCTCGACCAAGAGTACTCGAGGGACCCTGCAAGCATCTTCGCTGCTTGTTCTACATCACAAGTCCAACGCAATGGTCGTCAGATTAGAGCAAAAGGCATCAAAGTTTTCGTATAAAAGTACGGGACTCCTCATTCTACAAGGCAGTACGTACCATTTAGCTGGACATCAGACTGGCTCCAAGCTGCTTGGGCGCCGCCGCGGGCCAGACTGGCGTGGACTTGATTCGAGCTGGCGATGCAGAGCGCGCTGACCATCAATGCTGTGAGAGCAAGAGGCACTGGCCCCATCCTGGTATGTCTTGTCATGAATGTTTCAGAGACGCGTCTTTTGTGCGACTATGTTGAGATTACGTCTATTTGATTATTTTTTTTTGCCACCAACTTTTGTCTCGGGCAACGATGGTTATTGCTGCGCTGCTTTTCTGTGAGGAATAAAGAAGCTTGTGGCGGATGGCGAAAGGATGGAATGAATTCAAAGAATGAGATTTCAGATGCGAATTGACATTAGGGAGATCACTCTACTTTTTTTGAGAGGCCTCCTGAAGTGCCCCTATTACTATAGTACTGCATGGGGTGAGATACATCAGAAGGGGGTGGGGAAACCATCGGTAAGCACAAAGGACTGCGCTCGGGGGTGTCGTGTACATTACGTCAATGCTTTACTGGAGCTACGCCTAACTACATGTCTATCTATGTTACAATGACGATCATAATTAGCAGAGAGCGTTGAAAATTCAACCACCCAATTGCCTATTCCATCTCGTCCGACTCCCCAGCGTCTAGCATGCTCCTGATATCACGCAGGAGTGCCTTCGCGTCTTCTTGGTGCTGCTCGGACGAACACTGCATTGCTTCTGTCGCATAGTCCAGAGACGCTGCCAGATTTCCTTTTGCACGCTCATATAGTGCCAAATAGATGCATGCCTCTGAAGTGTCCTCCGATTCGCTCTACGCAAAATAACGAACATTAAACGAATAAAAAAAAATGATCCGTCAGTACCGGACTACCACCACCATTATAGACAGACACCCTCATAGACATGTAAACATATGTAAGCTAACCTGCTCTTCCCGCAACTGCTCCAAGCTCTTTCGAAAGTAATGTGCTGCTGCCTCCGTATCGCCAACCTTCTTGTATAGCTTTGGTAGCTTCTTCAGCGCCATCTTTTCTTGGTCCGATCCCAGCAGTGCCCTCGTGTAGCACTTGATGGCAGCCATATCCTGATCCAGGTACTCATAGCACTCTGCCATGGCACACCACATGCGGCCATCGTACGGCCGGATAGCAGTCGCTCTTTGATAGTAGTTCAGGGCATAATAATGCATCTTAAGTGCTTCGTATGTCTGTCCTAACCCGTTCCAGGCGCTGTAATCCCTATGATTGTAATCTATCGATTGCAAGACGCGTACATGAATGTATGTTTGACAGCTTTTCCACGAGAAAAAAAAAATATTGCTGCAAAAAAAAAAAAAATCGCACTTCGTACCGACGGCTCTCCTATAGGACTCCACTGCCGCATACGTATTCTTCAGTTCCAGGTACTCGTGTCCAAGCAAAGTCCACGCGGAGGAGTAGCTTCTATTAAACCGCAACGCCTTCCTGAAATAAATCACCGCCTTGTCATGCTCTGCTTTCATGCTGTAGTAGTTTCCAATGATGCAACATGTCTCCGGCCTGTAATTGTCGGTCATGGCACAGCTATGAGCGAGGAAACTGAGCCTCGCTCGATTCTCTGTGACGAATAAAACATTCGAGAATATGTCCAAGCTGTCTAGGCGATGAGGGTTTTCCTTAATCAGCTCCTCAAAGACTTTTGCTGCCTCTGGGAAATCTGTTTCGGAATGAGGGTAGGAAAAAAAGAAGCACGCATCATATTTTAAGTTGAGTTGTAGCTTTGCAAAGGCGAGATAGGAACACACACATATTTAAGGAAGAATACCTCTTGCATGATAGAGACCAATCGCGCGTTCGCATTTGACAAAAGCACTCCTAGGAAATGCTTCAGTCAGTTCCTGCAGCCACAATGCACCACCATCCTCGTGCTGATCACTGAAGCGTTCCAGAGTGACGTGAGATAGAAGATATGTTGTCATGAAGCTGATCGGCAGTTCCGACTTGACCTTCATCACCTGTTGAATGCGGCCAGTGCAAGAACAAAACGTGATGATCAGTCAATGTACATACATAAAGACATCATATCCCTTACATTATCTCAGGCACAGGCATACTCACCGCTGCATAGGAGGGAAGACAGGAGCCGAGGTCCAACCATGCACTCCAGTTATAAGGGTATTGATTGACAGATTCCAAGAGGACAGTAGCCGCCAAATTCTTTCTTTGCCGCTTGATCAGAACCGTTCCATATCTGAAAAGAATGTTATCAGAACACGTCTCACAAGGGGCTCACAGCATACCAAGCCATCCCACCAAAAGTATATTTTGTCCGGCTTACAGGTATTTACAAAATGCATCCAGAGTGCCTGCCTGGTAAGGCTCTGTCAGTTCAGCTTCGATGTTTTCAAGTTCCTTGTTGATCGCCATGCCGTTGTCCAGCGGGCCTATAATAATTAACAAAGAACAATTCTTGTTAACGGCCGCTGATTTTCATGCCTCAGTAGCCAGAGGACTGCTCCCAATGGTCGCCCATATCGTCTACGGGGCATTACCTAGCACTTCACGCGTGTCTTGTTCCCTCCTTTTCTCTCCTACCTGCCACGAAATGAAAGAGAGAAAGAAGGAGAGAAAGGATTAATCAATTGACACAAAGTCCGAGGCAAGATGCAAGACAGCAATGGCGCATATCACACTCACGAGATACTTGGAGTAAAGTCTCAGGAACCGTGACTTGTGGCCGGTGCAGCCCTCGAGGACTGATGCACATCGATCATACTCCTTCAAGTCAAAAAAGGTCTTCGCCATCAGGTACGTGTCAAACTCGGAAGATTCGACGTTGCTGCCGGATGATGCCATGGTCGAGTTCAAAGATAGTTCCTCTGTGTACTTGGAGGCAGTCCTTGATTCAGAGCTATCCAGCGGCTGAAGGCCGTTAAGTGCCTCAGCTGCCCTATGTAGACAAATAATTCGATCCATGATAAACAGCGAGGTGAGCTGTCAAAATGCTCTTCCTGGTCAGGAGAAAAACGCGCGTAGGCTCCTGAAGAGATTGAAAGCGGACTGCGGTTGATGAGAGGTATTCGTACCAGCGCGCTGCAAAGTACAGTCCACGTTCGTTGCAAGCCTGGACGGCCTCTCTGAGCTCGCACCGCGCCTCAGCCGTGTCGAGAGTCCAGGCGAGAGATGTCTGGGTTGTGTTCATGAGGAAAGTACGTCAATCAGTTTACGATTCCTAGCGTCTGGTTTCCGTGTTGTTGTATTCGCTCTCCTGTGTCAAGCAGAAGGATGTCTCTGAATGAGGGATTTCGAATGCCTGAAGACCGTGGTGATAGGAACGTCGCTATATTTCGGTGGCAAAAAAAGGCGCGCTTCAATGGGATTTGGAACAAAAAGCCACAGCGGCGCCCTGTTCCTGGCAAAGTGTGCAGTCCTTGTCATTGCAACTTGTATAACTGACCAAGGATGTCTACATCCTTCTCTTCCTTCCCATCTCACTCACCTCATCGTACATTCACAACGGACCTCCTAATAACAACAGTCCAAAAGTCAACGCTAACGGGAGCTTTTACACGACCTGAATACTGCACACTTCACAACAGTCAACTGGCAACTATGGACCCGTGGAGCGTGGGCGAAGAGCCCCATACCGGCACAGAGGCATTAGCCGCCGCGGATTTGATGTACTTGGCATACTCAATGGCAAGTCAATTGCTATCCAACGCTGTCAGCTAATAGCCGCTGGGACGCACCGCTCATTATACTGATGATCAATTGCCCTCCTAATATCTAGGCCCGCATCCGACCAGTCATGTCCGACGTCTTCATTGTGCAGAGACTCAAGGATGCTCAACGGATTAAAGAACTTGAGATGGACGTGATTCTGCTTCAATTCTGGTTAGCAGGACTCACAGGATTGGCAGAGTCCGGCTCATCAAATCAGCGGCTGATCTGGAAAAGTCTGGTGCTGGTCAAGGTAACCCACTCTACACGGCTTCAGGATTCAACGATTCTGGGATTCAAGATCGCATGCGTACATGTGCATCTTTCTCTCTTTCTCTCTTTTCGAGGGCGCAATGGCTGATCTCGTTGTTCCTCGTGGGATCCATAGATACCAGGCATTATCTCACGACTCGGCTACGGTCTGGAAGAAGTAAGTAATTCTGGATCGATAATACCTTCTGGCAACACTCCAGAAAATTGTAAGTCCGACTGATACTCAAGCTTCTTGTTTCCCTATATATTTCAGATATGCGATGCTGTTGAGTCAGCCTTGCGACAGTTGTCGTTCCATCGAGGAATTTTGAACGAATGCGACGAAAGCGTAGCAGAGGACAACAATTCAGGCGAAGGGGCCAACATTCTAAAGGCGATCGCAATTGGTTGTCTGGCCAAAGGACTTGTCAGATCCAACCAACTTAATATCCTCAACGGCGTGTCGCTCTCTCAGGATATATCTAGCGAATACAGGTTCTTTGACCACTCGTCACTCGAGGAGATCGACGTTCTGTGCGGACAGACTCTGAGCAACTTTGAGCACCAGGAGAAACTCGTCAACCGCATCATCCAGGTATTTTGCGGCGTGATACGCTGTCCAGTGCGCTTCGACCACTTGACAAGAGAGAAGACATTAAGACATTATCTTCTTTTGGCCTAATAGGTCTGCGAAGGCGCGGCTACCAAGAATGATGTTCTGACGCTATCCAAGCTCTGTCAAACGCTCGATGATAACCCGTTGGTGCTGGACCTCATCCATCTCTTGCGGTCACCGTCATCTATCCTGGTTCCTCTGGAGAGTTTTGTCAACAATCTACAACAAAACGAGGAGGATGACATTGGTAAACACTGTTGGGAGTGAAGACAATGAGAATAACAAAGGCGATTGATATGTGTCTATGTGTCCTTAACACTATGACTCTTTTCGGGCGCTTTCTGGACCGTGATAGACACTTGCAATTCAAACCTTGAAGGATTCGGGATTGTGTTGATTCTGATCATGACCATTATTCGAAGATACGAGCTTTCAGGCTGTCTGGACTCTGTTCTAAAGGAAAAACATGGGTTCTGCTACCTGTGGCTCCATCGCACCTCGGCGACGATACCAGTCACGTCCATCATGTCCATGAACGCGGACATGCAAGCCTTGATGGGACGCTGGATCACAGCTCTGTTTGATAGTATGGGAATCTCGGACGATTTGATCCAGTAAGTGAAGGCAAATGGATTAGAACTCTCCTTGCATACTGCGAAAACGTAAAGCAAAACCTCCTAGAGTGCGATTCTCAAACCAGAATGCAACGATCTATTGGGGCGGGGTTTATATAGAACGTCGAAACCCCAAATGCTTCTAGAGATATCACCGTCGATATTCGAACAATCGCTGGCGGCCTGTCAAGCTGGAGTGATTGATCCCACGACGTTGAACAGCGGCCTTGATTACTTTCTACAGCCTTGTCTGCTGTTTGTTCTGATCGGCGTCGTGCAATACCTCTGCGAGGAGATTTTATTTTCCTCTTCAGCAGCTTACGCGTCTTCATCATCATCATCCTCTTCCTCGGGACCCACGCCTGGCTTACCTGGCTCTTCTACAGCAGCACAATCGATGTTGTCGCCAGCGGGCCATGTTATCTCACCACTCGCGTCCAGGGGAGGAGGGAAACCCCCGCAGCACATGGTCACACCTGTAGGAACTCACGGCCAGGGGTCCGGGTCAGGAAAGAGCGTTGCTTCGGTTGCGATGCTACAGTCGAGTTTGAAGTCGCTGCTTGCAGGAGAGTCGTTCCCATCGCGGCTGATGCGGCTGTTAAAGAGCGAGATCCTGGCAGCGCTCGAACATCAGGCTATGGAGAATGACCATCAGATGGGAATCATTCAGGAGCGCTTGGGAGAAGCATCGCTCAACTATTACCGTACGTGAGATGATCTGCTGACGATATGGTTTGTAGTCAAAGATCTTCCATTTACGTTGCATCGTGTTATTGTCTTTTTTTTTTTTTTTTTTTTTTTGTAGCTTGGTCTGTGTCTGATGCATACGATGTGCCAAAGCTAGCACAACAAACATCGATGGCATTTGAGGCCATCGTCTCCGGAGGAAGAACGTCTCTGATGTCAAAGAGAGAAAAAGGCTGGCCTGTCTTTGGAGGATCATGCTACCACATTGACGTCGATCTCTTTCGGTCAACACTCTCCTATCTCGGACCTGCTCAGTTTGTTACCACCATTTTGAAGCAGCTCCTGAAGGCTGCCTTGACTCCAAACGGCCAACGCGCAGGTAAACTTATCTCTTCTTCAAATAACACACCGAAGGAAAAGGCATCTGGGCGTGATTGTTTTCATTGCCTTATTTACAAACTGCTGTGTTTTCTTTTTGTTTGCATGGATCTTTTTTTTCGATGTTTTTAGCCGAGCTGGGTGCCGCCATGATGACAACGCCACTCATAGGTTGCGGTGATGAGCATCTCGCTCCTCAGAGTCTACTGTGGACTCTCATATACCAAACACTATGGATTCCTGTCCCAGGAAGGCTCGAGACCTTTGCTCAGGGAAGGCTGTTGGCAGTCTTTGTAGGGATGACCCTCGATCTCTTTCAAAGTTCCACATTGATTCAGTTGCGAAAAAAGCAACAGCAACAGGACAAAGCTTCCAACTCCGAAGCAATGGACGTTGACTCTAATGCTCATCCGTCAAGAAATCAAGATCCTCTTTCTCAAGAACAACTTGAGAGGGGTGCCGCTGTAGAGCCATTCAGAGTAATGCTAGATCAGAGACTGAAGGCTTTGGAACCGGTCGCTCGGGATCGACCTGGGTTTGAAGGGTTTGCACAGGGCATGCAGCAATATCGGCAGCATCATCCACCGCTCTCACTGCCACTAAATCAAACAAAGAAGGCACGCCAAGGCTGATTGGGTACGGATGAGATTACGTGCTTTTTTTTTCACAAGTCCATGGCGCTTTTCAATAAACACACCAGCCATCATTCTTTGTTTGTTTATGCAAAGACAGGCGCAAAGAGATGCCGCTGACCACTTTGATCAAACCGTCTCTACGTTTTTTTCTCTTTGGCGCGCGTGAAAAGATATTCGAATCATGAGGTGTGGAAGAATGTGTCTCGTCCTTGTTAGTAGGGAGTGCAATGGTCTAGTGCCTCTTTGCCTCTTTCATGCATGAACGCTTTTCACCTAATATCACGCGGACCGAGCGTTCGCTTCTCCGCGATATATTATTCCTCTGAATCAATTCAAAAAAGTTTGCCTCATGCATCTCACCCCCTGCAGCTCTGTTCAAAAAAGGATATCGTTTTCCGAACCTGCCTTTCGATCCGAGAGAAAAAGGACATTACGGACCGAGATTTGAAGGAAAAAAAAAATAGGAAGATGACTATCGGAGCGGAGGACAGCCGCCAGAGTAAAACCACATCGGCTAAACTGAAAGATAGAGACACCTCATGAACAATCGGCGACAATCTTAGATCTTGTCTTGCAATGTTTTTTATTTATTTCTGTACAGTCCTCGCATGACCTTCCAACACATGGCGCCACACAAAGTTGCAACTGACTGATTCTGAAGACTTTTTATACAGGCTACATCTAGTCCTTGTTGCCGTGCAACAGGTTCTGGTCCCAGAGGTACACTATGTCGAAAGAGAACGAGAACAAGGATCCATCAGTTTTTCTTTTCCTTGTTAATATTATGATCATGCCCAAAAATTAAAAAAACTTACATCCGAGACCATCGCCACCGACGCGGTTCAGCTGTGTGACGAGATCTGCGATCTTCTTGATGGCTTCAACCTGCTCCTCCAGGTACTCGGACTCGATGAAGTCGCAGAGCTGAGGGTCATTGTTATCCTCGCCGACCCTGTGCAGGTTCAACAAACTCTTGTTGACATCTAAAATCGTTTTTGTTCAAATTGGATGAATAAATAAAAATCCCTTTTTTTGACGTGGTCCCTTTGTGTTGCGCATTGACTCTCGGATATCTTATTCTCGCTCGCGCAAACGTTGCACCATTTGAGCCCATTCAGGGGATGAATGGCACAATATATAGTGGAGTAGATTGACCCGGTGGGAAAAAAGGAAAAAGCAAAAACAATCTTGCTTCCGCTTTCCGTACCTTTCTCCAGTTGAAGGGTCGACTCAATGGCATTGCGAGCCGAGGACCACTCCGACTCGGGCTGCTGGAGCGTTTGAAGAACAACCTTGCCTCCACGGCGGTTCTGGTAGTTGATCAACTTCTGAGCATGCTCGCGCTCCTCTTCTGCGCTCTCCCTGAAGAACTTCTCCAGACCTGGAAGGGCCTGGTTAACGTGACCAGCCCAGGCAGAGAGCGAGAGGTAGACCTGGGAAGCCTGAAGCTCCTGGCTGATCTATTGTAGAAAGGCGTCCGTGTGAAAAAAAA